>JANHGL010012416.1:0-42191 GCA_024611195.1 Ceyx melanurus | reverse complement strand
TAAATAGCTCAAACAAAAAAAAACCAAACCAAAACAACAAAACAACCCACCAAAACCACCAAAAAACAACCTGCAAGAGGCTGTTGTGGTATATGTAGGCTAGGGCATGATGCCAGGGTAGGATTTCCCTCTTAAACCAGTGCAAACAGGCACTATTTCTCCTTTCACATTATTCTTTCCAGATTTTCCTGCGGTTCTCAGAGCATCTTCTATACTTACAAAGACCAAATACAACTATAAATTATAAACAAAATAACAAAGCAAACAATATAACCCCAACCAAATACCACCCCGCAAAAATAAAAAAACCCACCCAACAACAAAACCCCAAAACTAAACAAAAACAACACCCCCCAAAACCCAAACAAATCAACAACCAACCAACAACAACAAAACAAGCAAAAAACACACACACACACACACACACACACACACCCAACAAAGCATCCCCTTACACTATTTCTATTCTCAATGTTCTCATTAAACTTCCTAAACAGTCTAACGGAAGGTGGCCCTGGCCACGCCTGCTCTGAGGAGATATTTTCATACCATAAACGACTGGGTTTTGGTCTTTCCAAGGTGGTCGTTGCTCAGAGAGTGGCTGGGGATTGTCTGCTTTTGGGAGGTAGAGCAGGTCAGTATCCTGTTTTGAATCACTTGGTTTTGTGTTTCCTCCTCCCCCTTCACTTATTAAACTGGTTTTATCTTGACACTAGTTTTTCCTTAAACATGAATCTAAGAATAGTCTGAAGCATAAAGAGTTATCAGAGCTTTCTTGAAATGTTCCCTTTTCTGTTAGTTGGAAGTACTATAGATTTAAAATATTTATATTATACATTTCAGCATAATCAATAGTGGCAGCATGAAATATAACCTTAGTATTAAAAGTGCTGGCAATTTAACAATGCTCAGAAGTTCATGCTTCAAACTAATTTATATTATTGCTATTGGAAGTTTTTAAAGGGACTAAGAACAACTTTTAACATAAGATTTTGTATGTAGTAATGGCTAATTTAGCAAACTGGGAGAGTTTTGGTTTACTTTAAAACAGAAACAGACAAAATTTACCACATTTAGTTAATTTCCAAGCAAACCACGTATCTTACAATACATAATGCACATACATTTTGTACATCATCCAAATACAAAAAAAATTTTTTTTTGAATACTGCTAATACGATTGAAGACGCACCACCAAAAATTTATTCTTGAAAAGATTCTGTATCCTTTCCCAGATAAAACCACACTTCTGATATCTCAGCAAAATACAGGATCAAACCCTGCAGAACTTAAAACCACCAAAACTTCATAGGTCAGTACAAGTATTGTTTTCTGAAGTTCAACACTGCTTCCATACATTGCTACATTAAAGCAGTTTGTAACTCATTCACATAGAGAGGCACTTTTGCTTTTATATTTACAATGATTGTAAAATACTATACCTTGATCACTTATTTGATTGCAACCCTCTCTTTGTAATCTAACCAAGAAATGATACCATTGTATTCTTTGGAATATAATACACTAGATATAAAATATCTTTGAAATAACCATTAGTTGTTTTGTTACTGTGTATTGTTTAATTAGCATATGTTTCTTCCAGATCCCAATTTAGTACTACAAATAGGAGTGTGAATCATCACTGTGCTTTAAAGAATGTCAATGTCAAATTTATAATGAATCTAAATGATAAGTTACATAATTCTTAATTTCTCCCAGGGCTTAAAAAAAAAAAAAAAAAAAGAGAAAAAAGAAAAAAAAAGCTGCAACAACAGAAATTTGCAAAATGCCTTGGAATGCAAGATCAAGGACCTGCTAAGCTGATCCCAAATGCCTTCCAACATTTTATTTAGTTGGCAACATCCACTGCAATAAATGCAGTTACATTTCTTTAGGTAACCCTTTTTATAAAAAAGGATAACATGGACAGGAGCTGATAGTTAAAAGTAAGAAAACCAAGAAATGTTGAAAACTGCCTATATACAGATTTCCTGCAATCATTTGGTTGTTGTTTTGCATTGTCACAGCTCCAGCAGCCTGTATAACATGAAGAGTACTGTGGAGATTCTAAACGTAGATCATTACTTTTTTTCTTCATATCAATGTAGTTACATGTCAAATCATAAGACACTTAGGAGAGAATTTAAATGCTTATCACATCTTGAGGTAGACTGATCTCCAAAGTACAGTTCTTCTACACTTTGATTTGTTCATGACCAACTTCCTTCTGGATCCTTCTCCTTGGAAAAATCTTCCGTTTAAGTGCAATTAGCTGAGGAAAGAAAAATACAATATTTACTTCTTTGCTGGGCTACAGGTGCACAGTTGGCCAGGGTTTTATCCTAGAAAATATATCTGTACTATCCATGGTAATTAAATTAATACTGTCCTTTTTTTCCCACTTCACAGAAAGAAAGCTATTTACTCAAATTCATCTATTATAGCACACTTCTACCAGACTTCTCAAAAAACAGAATACAATCAGAACTGAAACATACAGTATGCCTATATTCTGATTATTTTAATGTGTGTATTTAATGTGATAAATGTTTTTTTTAATTTAACGTTAATATGTTAACACCAGGCTACAATTGCTTTCTAAAAGATCAACACATAGCTGGCATCTCAAACCAGCATTTATAGCCCTAGCTGGACTACTGAGTTGAGTAGCCCCTTCCAAAAGCTCCAAGTAGAGGGCGAGTTTTCTAATTTGTACAGAAGGCTGCAACTCAAGGAAAAGATTCATGCAAGAGTTACAGGTTGGAAAAAAACATTAACCAAAAGACAACCTTTCAAGATTATAACCCCTTCAGACCACAGAAAACATTACTTAAGGCCCCAATCTGAAGAATTGCCCACATGATTTGTTCCTCTAAGTTTAGCAGGAGTATTCATGTTCAAAAAAGCCATTTTATGCTTGCAGAAGTAGAGGTCGTTTTTTCTTTGAGTCCTATTCAAAACCTCTTGAATTCAACAGTGTCATTTGCAACTACTTAGGGATGAGATTCAGATAAGGCCACTAAATACCTTAAGATTCTCTTCAGGGCTAAAGTATTGCTATTACTTAGACCTGTTAACTTCATTCACACTTGTACCAATATCTGTGTTACCAGACCAAAATTTTCAAAAACAAGTTATTGATTCTGAGCATCTGAATTTAGCACACTGATGGACTGGACAGTGATAAGGTGCCTGAAGAGTGAATACCACTCTCCTTCCCCCCATACCACACTCTTTTCAAAGAATCTCAACATGATACCTTAAAAATTCAAACCACCTAATTATTAGTCATGTAGCATTTTTACTTCCTTTCTGAAGGAAAAATCCTAGCTATTCTAAAAAATTCATCATAGATTACTCTGGAGATACAGCAATCTATTGTGTTACATATTTGATAAGAAGATACTAATTTTACCTGTTCAGCAAAAAATGAGATGACAGTAAATACAATAAGTATTACTAGAACACAATGGGTCCAAAATTTCAGCTTGTCTCTATATGCCCTCCTGCACAAAGAAACAGAAATACAGCTTCATATAATTGCATATATATAAACTTAAAAAAGTTTCCACAGCACAGGCAAAGTTTTTTCCAATCCAAACAATGATTTGGTTGGTTTTGTTGTTTTGTTTGCTGTTGTTTCTGGGTTTTGGGTTTTTTTTGTTGTTGGTTGGTTGGTTTTGTTGTTGTTGATGTTTTTGTGTTTGTTTTGTTGTTTATTTTAGGAGGATTGTTTTTTGTGTGTGCTTTTTTTCTTTATTTTGTTGTTTTGGTTTGTTGGGTTTTTGGTTGGTTGGTTTGTGATTTGTTTTTGTGGGGGTTTTTGGGGTTGTGGCTTTGGTTTATTTTTTTTTATATGTTAAGGAAGCCATAAACCCTGAATTACTTTAAACACAAGTGAACAAAACCCCTTTTTTAAGTAGTTAGGGCCAATCAATAAAATGTTAATGACTTTGAGCACCAGAAAAAGCCAAATCTTGCAAAGCTCCATTTTTAGGCCATTCAAATATTTTCCACTTTACTTCATCACAATACTGGGGAGAAAATAATTAAAAAAGAGGCTTATACTAATCTGTTCTATAATTACATGCTATTGCACTGCAGTAACATGAGAAGAGCCTGGGGAACATACCATTCTTGGAGTTCATGCATGTGAAGGAACCGATTCCGATATTCTCTTGGCAGTTCAAACTGGGAAGGTATGGGAAACAGTGATTCATAAAAATCCCTAAGCACTGCTTTCACTGTCTGAGCATCCTTATGATTGTGATCAATATTGTCATTTAGGCAAACAAATTTTCTAGAAAACAAGACGACACTGTTAGAGTGTTTCTTTAAGGATATAGCAAAGGCACTGGCAAACCAAGAACACAAATCCTTTTAAATCTATTAAACAATAGTATGTTTTTAAAATCAAATGGATATACAGGACACTGTAATAAATTTCCTTATTACTGCATTCTTTTAGATTGTGACTTTAATTCTAAGAGCACCATGGCTGACAGTGAGTTAAAACACCTCTGAGGCATCCATGATAAGCCACATTCCTTTCTTCTATTTATATAATGCTGCCATCTAATGGGCACTAGTCTGCAACATCCCAGAGCTCACCAGTGCATGCAGTCAGAAGGTTAGATAGAACACCAGCATTAAGATTTGGGTTAAGGGTTTTTGCAGTTTTGCATAAATTATCATGTATAAAGTATCTTTTGAAAGTAAGCTCCACTGTAGCAGGGAAGCATACTAAATTATAAACACTTTACTGTGTATGCTGTGATCTTCAGATAAAATCAACAACAACAAAAAAACTATAGAAGATTTCACAAGAGAAGGCAAAGCTTGGTCCCCAGGCTTTGCATTAATTGAACAGGACATGACAAGTCACAGACCCAAAGCTGAACTTGTATAATCAAAAAAATACAAACAAACACCTGGAGAGAATTTATATGGAAATCACTGAGACCAAACAAGCACACTCCATCCACATAATGCCTCTTGCAGAATTATTTCTTGTACAAGGAACACAGAACTATCTTAAGTTACTGCAAACGGCTGAAACTAAAGTAGCGGAGGGTGTGCTGGGCTACTGAGTTCCCTTGGCCACTCTGCTGCATGACAACAGAAATTCCCTTTCCCACATATGGGAACGGTTATGTGTGTTATTTATGTTGTGAGATACAAGACCCTTACATTTTCCCTAGAGGGAGAAATCATATCTGGTGACATGTGCCTTACAAAGGTTAGTAATTACAAATAAGTAGTTCTGGTCAGCTGTATTCTCTGTAGCATGGTGTGCCCTTTCAAAGAGCAAAGTTCAGACTTCCTCCATGAAGCTGGAAATAAGCAGAACTCTAGAGCACAAGAAGCAGCCTGCACAGGGTATTACCACTGAATTTGGCATAATTGGTAACCTTGTTCTAAAAAATTACATGCAGAGGATGAATAATCATTCAAATTGCTCTGAGAAAATATGTCTGTCCTCTTCAAAGATGAGCAGGCTATGTCTACACTATCAAGAAAGGTCACGCAAAGCAGTTAGTTCTGGCAATCATGTCCATGCTAGAAGCACTTTGGGAGTTTGCTCTGGACTATCCTTGACCTTTTCCCTTGGACTGGCAGCTCACTAGCCTTGGGAATCCAGTAGCTGCACTCCTGGAGCATACACCCCTATTTAGCTTCAGCTGAAAATGGTGCCGTTTATAGACTGAGAAGTTGCTACAAACCAAAGTAAGAGTGATGAGGATATTAACCTGTTTCAATTGGAAAGATTGTTTTTTAATCCATCCAAAAGAAACAAAAACTGACATTCCTTTGGATATAGCAGAATTAATTCTTTGACTATTAAGGTTCACTTAAGGATGCAAACCAAACATTTTAGGCAGATCTGTAAGTGAACAAATCTTTTAGATTATTTCAAGACAACCACTGAATAACTCTTTTTAAAGCCTGTGTGTAAATACAGTTTCCTATGCAGGGAAGCCATAGCAAAGGGAAGGAAGTGCACACCTGGAGAGCCACACTAGCCCTTCTTCACTAGCCAGGTATGACTGAAGTACTGCACTATGCTTTGCAGGTCAATGGCCAGAGCAATTAACCTCACTTCATGAGCCAGCCAACAATCTGGGACTACAGTACACTATTGTTCCTTAAGAGGAAAAAAAAACCAACAAAACAAACCAGACCACAACAAAAAGGTATGTATATATGGAGTCTCAGGCTGGGTCTGTAACAGCATGCCAGTGCATCATATTAAAATCTCCCTCTATAATGTCAAAAATGAAAGCCTCAAACAGCTGAAGTTCATATTTAAGTTTTCAAAGGTTTTAGGTATACAATATTGTAACAGAAATTAGAGATAACCCCTAGTATAACAGGGCACACAGTCACTTAGCTTCAGTTAAACAGAAAAGGTCAGAAGTACTCTTGGTTAAAATTGGGTCTCCCCTTGTATCACACACTGTAGAAATACATGGCAAGAAATAATTTTTTCAACACAGTTTAAACAAAAAAATTGACACCCTCAAAACTTCATACAAATAAAGAAACATGATACCTGGGATTTTTTCGTATGTCATCCAGCTGCCCAACCACATGAGAAACATTTGTGCGGATCATTTTGAAGGCAATTTCCTCTTCTCCCATGATTTCAAACCTTATTGTTAAAACAATATTTATACATTAATAAAACAACCTAAAGTCAAGTTCAAATCAATATTAGTATTTGGTTTAATAGCATTTCTAATCTGACTCACCAACCTTCATTAAAATTTGCCATTTGCTTTCTATCAGTATATTTACATTTTTCAGCTAATTCTCTTGCACAAAACCACTTTCCTATAGATTTATTAGTAGCCACCCATAAATTAAATAATTGAATTCTACTATAAAGTGTACACACACACACACACACACACACACAGGTTTTGGCATAAAATTAACTATTGATTGGGAGAGACATAACACTATGCTACATACATTTTCCTTGGGTTGTATTTCCTTTTTGAACACAATTTATAAATGGTCATTTATAATTACATTTCAGACATGAGAAAACACATTCTTATGTTTTAAGCACCCACCCCAGAAAAATTACAGAAGAGAATATAAAACTTCCACCTTAAATACAAATAAAATCTTCCTCACTCAATCAGTAACTCACAAACAAAACAAATATATGAAACGTAGAAGTATCATATAATCTCTGAAGGATAGCCTGAGTTTGGAAGAACATTTGAAACCAGTTTAACAGTCTTACACTGCAAGTACTAAATCAGTATTTTTCAACTTTCTTATCTCACTATAAGAAAATATTCTGCCTGCTCCTTGAATTCTCACCTGAGCACCTACTTCATTTGTAAGGCTCATAAAATTAGTAATACAAGTAATTAATACTGAAAGTTCAACAGAAAGAAGAGCAGCATATATCCTAATGATATCAATGTATTACTATAAATCAGTTTAAGTACAAAAAATCCTTGCCCCAGTGCCAACACTTCCATCTCATTTGTTGTGTGAGCTTTTCAGATTTAGCATAAACTCTCCTGGGAAGGAAATTATTTATGAAGTTTACAACACAACTTGAGGTACTATGAATTAATATACAATAATGTCCAAAGGTTGCCCTAAGCAGCAACTGTAACCCTCTTTCATTCTACAGCTGTATTTGTAGCCACTCCTGGGTCATCTACATAGTTCAGAGACTCCCCACAACACTCCCCCACCAAACCCTACTGGTGAGGTGATGGAGAGGAGCCAGCCCCATGCCAGCACACAGCCTCGCTGGCATGCAATTGGTTTGCAGGTTTCAGGGAAGAGATCTGAGAGAACCTGATCTCAGGCAGATCTCTGCAAATACAATTACTAAAACAAACCCATGGCCACAATCGTGGTTCATCCTGCCCTGTCCAATAGGAGATGGAAACCCTGCATTTGTCCCTGTCTCTCCTCCTCACTTCAGGAAAATGAAAAGATAGTTAGGGACTGAAATGCTTTTTCTGCCCTTTTTTAATGCTTCAGTAGAAGAAATCGGGAAACAGATTTACAGCTTCTACAGCTCCTTTTTATGCTACTTTAACTGCTCTCACTTACTACATACAGACAGTTTATGTAACCATATAAATATACTCTGGCTTACTGCTGTACAACACAAATCAGGATCTGTCCCAAGATGACAAGTAGCATGAAAATATTTATAGTCTACTAAATAAGAAACTGAAAAAAAAAAGATAACCAAAACATCATTCTGCACAGTGAAATATACATACATAGATACCAGTATGTTTCTTCAGTTCCACTGCTAAAATAAATTGAGCTAAGATTTGTTACCATACACATACAACCTTAGGTCATGTAGGTGTATATATAGGTTCCTTTACAGAACCTTTCATGGCTCTTCACAGGACTGTCACAACATACCTGTATTTGTTTTTGTCCTTGTATGCCTTACGAATTCTGTCTGTCACAGGTTTGCAATTAGTCACTAGGTTTTTTGTTACTGGAGGCTGGGAGAAAAAAAAATGTTTATAGGTTACTGAAAATTACAGGGTCTGGTATAAAGATGTACTTTGTAGAAAACTGACATTATAGCTAGAAAGGCCTGTGTAGGCATTACTCTCCTGAAATTAAAAGCAGTAGCTTCTTGATCAACTGTAGGGGATAAAAAAAAAAGCAAAACCAAAAAAACCCAAACCTGGTGCATAAGATCCCTCTGCATACAAATACTATGTGAAAAACACAAAGTATTTTTGGCAAAAACATAGTAGCTCATTTGACATCTGCCTTTTGCATTCATCCAAGAGGCCACCAGCATCATGGGCCAGACACACTGCAGAGCAGCTGATATATGAGGCATTGGTTCTATCACAATTTACACAGGAACAATTCTGGGAAATAAAATCCTATTTGCAAGAGATATTCTCTGGCAGGAGATTCATTCAAAGAAATTAATCTGTTATAGGCAGAAGCAGTAAAAACCAGTAAGGCATCTGTGTTAAACACAAACGTTACTTTTGTTATTATTTGAAATGACTAATAGAATTAGGATGCTACTCTTCTTTAGGGTAAGCAGTCCCAGCTCTCAGTCTTCACTCACAAGAGAACTTCTCCTGCCTCTTCATCACCTTTGTGGCTTCATACGTCCCTTCACTGGACTACATCCAGTACATCCATGATGTGTCCCTTGTACTGAGGAGCCTCACACTGGAGACAGCACTCCAGGTGTGGTCTTGTCAGTGCTGAGTAGAAGGGAGGTGTCACATCCCTTGACAACACTTTGCTAATGCAATGCGAGATACCAATAGCCTTGTTTGTTGTGTCACACTGCTGGCTAATGTTCAACTTCATGTCCAATAGGACTCCGACATCCTCTTCTGCTAAGCTGTTTTCCAGCTGAGTAGCTCCTGGCATAATACTGGTATATGGAATTGAACCTTCTCAGATGTAGAGTTTTGCACTTCTAGCTGAACTTCATAGAGCTCCTGTCAGCCCAACTTCGAACAGTAAAATGAGTTAGTCTGAAGCCTTCAAATGAGTTAGTTGGAAGCCTTCAAATTAGGAATAATTATTCCAAAGATGTTCATCTGAGGGTTTGGGGGAGTTTGGGGATTTTGTTTTGTTTTAAATAGGCAGGTTATAATTCAGATAAAGGTTTATCAGAAAGTTCTAGTCAGAGAAATAACAGGGCTGTCATATTGGTTCACAAAAGTGAACTTTCCTAACAATGACCACTTTTAAAATTCCTTATATAACAACATTCTGAAGCTCAGCTTTTCTCTGTTCTTGAAGAAATTGAATGAACTTAAAAGTTAGGAAACAGCTTGTAAAATCTTACTTGTGTGTACCTTAAGTGTTATAAAACTAAACGTTTTTGTAAATACTTTCCTTGTAGATATCAAACTAGCTTTTCAAGCACAGTAAATGTATGCTCAGGAAAGAAAACAAGCATTTTTAAATATGCTTCTTACCAGATTGGGATCATAATATGCTTCCTGAGTTGGTGGAATGACATGGATCTGAGTGATGTTAGCAGGAAGAGCTTTAGAGCAATTTATCAGCATTTGTTCCAGACCTGTTAAATCCTAACAAAAAGAGAAGAAAAGATAATCCTGGTTTATCATTAATACAGTTATAAAAATCCACGGTGCACAGACATATTTAGTGTTATCTACATAACAAATTTCTATGCTGCTGTTGAAAAAAGAAAATATTCAGCAGACCCTAAGTCAGAAACTGCTGAAGTCAGTGGGACTCCTCATATACCTAAAGTAAAGCAAATGCTGAGTGCATAGTTGAATTGAACCCAGATGAAGCATGACAGCATCATTTTCATTTAAAATCAAAACCACACCTGTATTCATGATGTCAGGACAACAGAGAATTCCCAAACCAGAAGTGGCATATTAAATCCCAAATTAAACAATCAGAAAAAAATAACTGAAAGGACAGGAAGAAGGGGTTTGGATTAAGGTACAGGCCAGGAACACGCTATCAACACATTATGTACATTTTACTCTCAACCAACTTTTTCTGAGTGCAAGTCCTACAAAGACTAGGTCTCTGTTTTTCAGGTTCATAGAAAGACAGAAATGTAAGTCTTAGTATATGGTCATATACTGCATTATATTTACTGGTATGACTTCTTTACCACCTATTTCCTCAATTCTTTCTTTAGACCACACATTCCTCATAGCAAGAATTGTCATTTACTACGTGCAAGAGCAGGAGTAAGCATAGCAGGATCCCACTCTTCACAGTGGCTTTTACCAGTGAACACCTTTTCTAAGGACAAACTCCCACAAACTGCTTTCTTGAACTTGGACAGCACTGATCCATTTTTCTGATGCTGCTGAAACTCGATTTAAATGTTGACTCCACAGAACACTGATAAAGCAGAACACCATGCTATGTTCTGCAAGTTAAATTTAAGAATTTCCAAATGCTACAGATGCTATAAGTAAGATGAAAGATTTTTCTGTAACTGTTTTGGACTGTAAGGAAAGAACTGGTAAGGAAAAAGTACCTGCAAACTCAATGGCAGTTCATGGATCCTTGTGGCCAAAGTGCGAATCTCTCGGTCAGACAAGATTCCTGACTGGTCTGTATCAACCTCATCAAAGATCTGAGAAACATTCAGTGGCTGGACTGCACTCATAAGATAGTAGAAATATGAAAAAGCAAACTGCATATCTTCTGAGTGCCGCACTTTGTGAAACGATGTCTTGTCAAACTCCTCTGGAAACCTAGATAAGGATGTAAACTAACTTAGTACTTCAGTTCCTTAAAAGTAAAACATTCATTACCTAAAAAAATTCTCATCTAGAATTTTAGAAGTTCCTCAGAATTCTCCTTATTTCAGCGAAGTATCAGCAGAAAAGTAGAATTACCTACAATTTTACATATTCCAAACAAAGGCACTCACATATCCTGTAGCTCCTGCATAACTGTGCGGTCAATCATGTGAGGCATATGAGCAGGGACTTTACGAGATGTAAATCCAAATTTGCTGTTTAAAAGCTTATTTACATATCGAAGGGAATCAGCAAATGTATCTTTCAGCTGCCTTCCAAAATGTTTACCACCAGTAAAGTATGACATCTGTTTGAGTAATGACTCTTCTTCCTAAACACCATGACAGGCATAAATCAAGGTTACATTACTGAAAAAATCAAAACTATTTAACACACAGGAAAAGGGACATTTCAGCAAAGAGCCAATTCTTTCCACTACTTGAAAATGGAGAGAGAAGTTTTGAATATTTTTCTTCACATCCCTTAGTTTTCTCTTTACAAAGAGAAGACAAAAGGCAACCTAAGCCTTTACTTAAATTTTTCATGCTTTGAGGAAAAGTAGTCTATAAAAAACTTTGTCAATATTTGTTCTGAGACCTCCACCCTCAACACACTGAAGTCCCTGTTTGCTAACAGGTTTATCTGTAATATGGCCTTTTTTTGGTGATTATTCATCCCTATTTGATAAATTGAACTTCTAAGAATATAAAGATTGCTCATGCAAAAATCCAATCTCAGACAAACAAAAAGAGGTAGGCTAAAAACCACAGCTCCTTTCCTATTTGGAGTAGTGCAAAACATCTGCTACCAGCTTAAAGTACAGTCTCTATCTACTCTTATAGAGGTTCTCAAAACTTCCAAAATACTTTGGCTTGAAACAGAGGAAGCTTCCTGCATGTTTTCCTGACACGGTCTGGATATTCAGTTTTGTTGGCAGACTTTCAATTTAACTTGTAGAACCCAATTACTTACTACTATATTTCTTTTGTACATCTTTTTTTTTAATAAACTGGATCCATATTTGTGTAAGTGTAATCAAAACAAATTTACGCTTTCTATTGCAGTGCTATATATACTCTAACAGCACTGTGCCAACACACAGTGACTAAAAGGTGAACTTGACAAAAAAGGCACAGTAGAAAGGGAACAGAAATGGCTATTAGGCTTTTACCACCTAGATAAAAGCCCAAATCATAAACAGATTTACATGAAAAGTCAAAGGAAGCTTTCAAAAAAAAAATTATCTGTATGTGCCTCAAAAGCAACAGACATTCACATTCCAAATTTATAGATCACATTAACAGTATTCTACTAAATGCAGAAAGATGTAACTATTCCAAGAAGCAATGACTTTAAGATACTCACATCAAGAAGGTCCTGAAAGTACTTCTTTTTCTCCCATGGCAAAAAGCCTTGGTAGCTTCCAGCATAAGACTGTAATTTTCTTACCACTAGCCCCCCCTTTACAGCCGTATCCACCTGAACATGCCCTTTTCCTCCTTCCATTCCCTCTGTGTCTTCTCCAGTATCTAAATTTCCAGTATGTTTTGATTTCTGGGTTTCCCTTAATATGGGTGCATTCAGTACTTTTTCTTGAGTTTCATTTTTATTCTCCATGCTTTGAGAGGGAAGTGTTGATTTAAGCTTTACTTTATAAATAGGTTTATTTGTCTTCATTGACACAACTGTGCCCTTTGTTCCCATGAGCCTTGAAGGAACTTCTTCATTTACTTTGACTGCTCTTATTTTGCCAATAGTTACATCTTTATAAGGCTTCTGCCAGTCGGTATAGTTCTTCTGATCTTCTGATCGATTATGCATGCCCTTCTTTTCCAGGCCTGTAATACTCTTTACTGTAGTTAAGGACTGGAAAGGCCTCAGGAGAGCAGCCTTGGATAGGTTAAATCCTTTCTGAGTGATATCACCATTTAATAGCTTTAAGTTCAAGTTCTGCAGTGCTAGCTGAACATCTTCAGGAAGGAGAGACACATTTACTGATGGTATTATCAGCTCTTCATGTATACTCTTTTTTGTGCCATTTCGATGTCTCCTGACTCTGGGAAAGCGTTTTTCTTCAGGAATATCTTCAAATATCATTTCAGCTTCTGGTATTGAAGTTATAGTTTTAAAATCAGAGTTGGATTTTTCAGTAGAAGTTGCATTCAGTTTTGGTTCCTCTCTAGTATCAACTTCAACAGCTAATTGCATTTTAAACTCTTCATCGTTTTTATTAAGAAATGTAAGGTTCAAATAGATGACAGTTACATTCATGCCACTATTCATTATGAGGTGGATAGTCTTCCATTTGTTAGCAACTGAAGCATGTCGAATAATTGGATTGTCACTATACGAACCCTCAATTCCCTTCTTGGCTATTTCACTGAAGCTGAAATAGGGCAGACATTCACCTTTGGGAATAACATAGTAGGTCTGATTAAGCTGAAGCGTCACCTTGTACATCTCTTCAAAGTGATCTGAAAAAAACCAAACCACCAAGAACAGAATACATTTCTGTCAAATGACAGTGTGACACTTATCTTTCAGACTCTCAACTGTCATATGCCCAGCTAGATTCACTGTATTGTCAGGGAGACAGCTTTGTGAAAGAACAATTACTGTATCTTGCTCACTTATCTTTAATAAATAATTACTGGAACATTGTCAGGTATATCAAGCTGCCAGACATTCCAGTGGTAATTCTAAAACCCAGTATAATTAATCGCTTTTTCAGTCTCTATCTATCTGAAGAGCCAAGGTGGCTCATTACAGCAATCATCAAAAATTATGTATAAGTAGCATGCCTATACTACAGTTTGGCCACATTTTAGTAGATTAATGTTATGATAGTGGGCTTTCACTGCTATGCTACCTTGAATTGAGACTTCCAAAATCAGATGGGCTGAATTTAAGTTCTCCCTCTCATACCAGATTATCTGTCAACTCGCATATGAACAAAAACTTCCAACAACACAAGTGCCAGTAACACAATTGTCTGGACCGTCATGCAGGGGAGCCTCCGCTCTTCCAAACAGGCCCAAGTCTTCCATTTCTGTTCCCCAGCTTACAGAAGACATCACTTTCAATCACTTTATTCATTCCCACTAGTCTTTCCCATCAAAATAAACTTCAGCCAACTTCACAAGTACCCTTTCACAAGAGTGCAGAGCCAGGCTTGAACTCGTGCTATCAGAATCAGAGAAGTTCTTTAGATTTCTTAACTTTGGGCATGAAGTCTGCTGTCCTTACTCAGGTAGAGACTGCTGGCATAGACAAAACTTAATTTCTCCATTTAAAATGTAAGCCTCTCAGGAAAAAGCGTTTGATGCTTGCTGTTCCATGAAGTATCAAGCACCCCAACCATGCTCCATAGATAACAGTCTAATTAAAGTAGCATATAATATTGATTCAGGTTTGAATTAGTGAAAATGAGAAGCATATAACTTTTTTCTTCATCTGTAAGAAACTCTTCTCCAGAACTGTGCATCTTAGCGCAGTCTGCGAGTAATGATGAACCAAAACAGTCAGGCAATTCAAGAGAATCCCTACAGAAAGTTTATCAGCAATGTATTTTACATACCCTGGCCACAGTCACCAGCATCAAATCCACAGGAGAGGACATTGCAGGCCTGATCACAGAATTTGTCTGCCAGCCAGGAATTAGCACAGCCTTGGTTACAGTATGAAACACCACTTATTCCTGCACCAAATTGCCATGGTGGTCCATTCCCAATACCTCCAATTCCACCTCCACCAGCAACATAGCGACTACTCCCACTGTTACCTACAGGGAGAGAAAAGAGAAACAAAACCACCCCAGTCATTTTAAACCCTTGTTTCTGAGGAAAGGCACATGTTAAGCCACAGCGTTGAGTCTAGACTGAAGAGCTGACAATCTTATTTATCACCAGTGAAAAGTAAAATGGGTCAAATGCTAACCAGACCTCTGTCTACAGTGTGCACAAACTCAATATAGAAGTTTAGGAAGCAACTTAAAACTGCAACATATTTTGTCTTAACTTCAAAAAAGCAGGCAGAAAACTGATTTACTACTCTCATGTTTGTAGTCTTGACCTTACAGACCCTTAAGAGTGGTATCAATTCTTCAATTTTGAAGTACCACTCCATTTTCCTAACCTGCAGTTCTGAAAATTCCATCTAGAAATAATGGTGCAGTTTCACAGTTCTGTTATTTGGATTCCGAGTCCAAATAATACATAACATTGTGTATATATTATACAATGATATATAATAATACTATTAGTTAGAATTTCAAAACGCTGCTTTTCAGCTAGTCAAATTTGGTACCCAAAAGGAGATTTTTCTAAGCCCTATTTGATGTCCATAGAAATTTGTATTTTTCAATAAATAATTTTTTTTATCTACAAGCCAACTTTTTCATTATTATTATTAAATGAAGCAATTTTGTAGTTATAGAGAATGACATATCATAGAATTATTCTTATAAGAAAATAACAAACATTTTTTTTAGAAAACTTTTTTTTCTAAATTTAATGTTGCTATCTTACCAATGCAATCACCTCCATCCCAATCACATGCTGAGTTATTACAGGCTTTATCACAGTAACCATCTTTAATCCATGAGCCAGGACATCCCTCAGCACAGTTTGGCACAGGCCAAGTCAAGTAAACCTGGAACAACATTACATTCTGAGACAAGGGTTGGCAAACAAGAGTCAGCTGAGCTTGTTTCTTGAAATACAGAGACCTTAAATAATATCTTCCTGCGTATAGTGCCTTAAGCATTCACAAAGCTTTACAAACAACATTTGAAACCTCCACCTGTCAAGTAAAGGTTATTCTTCTCAAACAAAAGATAGAACTAAAGAATTCCCAAAGCCATACAGCAAGGCAGTAATGGCCAGAAGTAGAAAGCTGGACTTCCCAAATCTACTTCTGCAAACCATATTCCAATGAAAATTAGTATTTTATCTTTCATCAGATAGGATAGGGGAATAGCTCTGCAGTTCACTTGGTCTCCTGACTCAAAATGTTTCTTCATTATTAACAAGTCATAAGATAAGCAGCACATGTTGAACAAAATCCCTGAACCATCTGATCCTCAATGACTTACATAATTCTAAGAATTGCCAAGATAAAAGAAGTGTGTGCATTTTCAAGTGGAGAGGCTTTAAAAACCACATGCATTTGCCTTTAGGCCTTCCTGTTTCAAGATTTTAACAGCTATTTCCTACTGAAACACTTTCTGATCACATTATCATTAACAACACTGCACCTAAGCTGACTTCATCATCATAACTGGGCAGAATACCCAAAGAACAATAGAATCACACTAACAATTTAGTTTTGCAATGATATGCCTACATCCTTGAAGATTTACAACAACTAAAAGCCTCCTAATGTCCCCAAGTACTGAAAGAGTACATTTTAGGGTAACTTAAACTAAAAAAAAAAAAAGCAGAGCCCTCCCCATGCTGCACCTTTGCTAATGGTTGCCTTGTGTTAGTAATAATGAACCTTTAGGGGTAAAAGGGAGCAGGAAAAGAGAGTGAATCTTATATTTGCTCTCCCTTTCAAAGTAGTATTTCTTTGATTTTTATTGTATTTGCAAAGTTTTTACTTTTCATAAAAAGTCCTTTCATAATGGCTTACCTTTTGCCCTTTAGAGTGACTGAAAAAATCATCAGGCCAAACATCCTTCCCAAACATAACATCATCATTGAGATAGATAAACTTCTGAGAGAGGCCACTAATACGATGAATATGACTTTCAATAGCCGGAGAACTGAAGGTAGGCAAGTGACTCACATTCTGAAATATTTCCTAAAGCAAAAAAGCCCCAACAACAACCAGAAACAGTTTCAAAAGTAAAAAAAAAACAAATACCAGAACTATAGAAGTTCAGGTACACCATTTATATTTAATACCTACTCAAAAGTTTTAAATCAAGAACAAGAAAAGATGTGAAAGACAAAAAAGTAAAACTATTTTAGCAAAAAAAGAAACACTTTGCTCTCTCATTTATCCCACACAAGACCATTTCAAAGTCCTGCTTAGCTAAGAAACTGCACCTGGTTCAACATAAATCCTCCTTCACTGGATGCTGGGATCAGGCCCAGCAGACATATCTTTATACTTCTCATGCAGTACAGGCTGCATAAAATTTCAAGCAAGTTGAACCTGCGCCAGCATCCAAAATCATGATTCTCCCATCTCTTTCAAGTAACTTCAGAAGCAGACAGCAACAGAAGTTAAATTAGTATCTTGCTATCACTCCCAAACTGGTAACATGAAGCTTCTAGTGTATTTTTGTTTCATTTATTCAGGAAGTTTGAAGGATTCCCTTTCTCTTTTTAAATTAAGATCTTTAGAAAGCTGTTGATCAGCTGCTTGATTTAGCTATCTGCTTAGTCAAAATACAGAGACATACTGGACTTTAGTAGAAGTGGATGAGATGGGAAAGAGGTGGTCACTTCTACCATCCAAATCAATGTAACCTTTAGCTGACAGGGAATAACTCCATTTAGAAACAAACTCAGAATCTTCACTAAAGGCACTTCCACACTGTTATTTTTATTTGGCTTTTGTTTGGCTTTTACCTGATGCGTGACTATAGTTATCCGAGGATTATCCAAGTTAAGCCACGAAGGAATCTGCCCGTTAGTGACGATGAAAATGTGCCGCACCCAAGGGGCGTGTCTCTCAATTGAGCGCAGGGAGTATCTCAGCTCTTCGTTGTCCTCAAAGCGGCTGGCAGAGATATCCTCATCCTGTTTAGACTATCAAAGGAAAAAAGTCCTTTCTTAGATTTTAAATTGTACAAAGTTCAAGTTCTAATCCAGCTAGGCAACAACACTGTGCTTCAGCATTTGAGGATTGAAACATTCAAAATGCATTGATCAAATACTATTCTTCTTCTAAAGGATCATAATCTTATGAATTACCATGGTAAACAACACAATCTTCTGACATAGATGGCTTGGCTGACCACCTGGTATCATTAGGATGTCTGCTAAACACACTGTAATGACAATGCCTTGTGTGGTCCCAGCTTCTGAAGAAAGAACACCAGGAAAAAAAACCAAACAAAACAACAAAACCAAAAAACACAACACACCAAAAAAACCAAACCAAACAAAAAAAACCAACCACCAAACAAAAAATCATTTAAAAAACCCCAAATACAAACAAACCACTCACACAAAAAATCTCTTAACAAACAGAAGTAAAAACAACAAACAAGCCACCCCACATCCTCCTGTTTTCCCAGATTACTGGTCTCTTATTTCCTGACCTTCACCAAAATCCAAGCTGCATTTCAAATAAGTAACATCACCTTTCAGAAATCCAGTTTTAGAGGCTAGGGCCTCCCAAGTACTTTGCATCGTAAGCTGTATAGAAATGTCACCTAATACAGGTACACTGGAAGTGTTATGATATAGCAGCTCTTTAATAAATCCCTTTTCTTTTAAATAATTTATGCAGAAGAAAATTAACAAAACTTAGCCTAATATGCACTATCAAATAACTACAAGTTTCCCTATGTTCTTGATAAAAGTACAATACTTTAATTAGAAACTCAAGTAAGTAAAAAAGTTAGGTCACATGATACTGCAATGTATGTTCCTCTTCCCATTTATAAGAACTTAATGACCTCTTCTAAAAACATTAAGGCTGCCTAAAAAGAACATTTCTAAAAGTATGTACAACTGAATCAGGAAACTCAAGAAAAAAATATTTAATAATTACTATTTTCACTGCAGATTCCACATACTGTAAATAAATCTTTTCTAACATGTACACTAATGCAGCTTACACATTCAAAAATGTATAAATTTAAAACATTTCAGCAACATCACCATCCATTGTTTAGGTACCCATTTACAAAATCTTTACAACAAGGAGAAGCTCCCCAAATGCCAGTTCACATAATACAGACTGCAAACTACTGGCGCATGCAGATCTACTTTACCCAGGCCGCTTGACATTTACTGCAATATTAAACTCCAGCAGGAGTAAAAAACTCCAAGATTTAGAAGCTCTTATCTTGAAACAGACACTTTATTATTTCCTTTTGGTAAGTCAAACATCCTAGTTTGGTATCAAAAGTATTAAAAGTAGACCTCCTTTCCTTGCAGACACCTTCATTTTAGGCCTTCAAATTTTTTGTCAGAAGTAATTAGCATCTGTTCAGCATATATGATGCTGCAAAGCAAAAAATGCCTTACAACATACTGGGAAGGAGATAATCATGTTTGTTAGAAATGCCAACTCCTACATCAGAAGCATGCTTATCTGTCAGTCAGTATCAGGACTTGGCTCCTCACAACTTTATCAGAACATGTGTAGAGGGTGAATTTTTTTTTTTCATTTAATGGAGGACATGAAAATTAAATGGATCAAGTAGTGTGAATACTTCCCCCTGGATTTCAGAATTTGGCAGTATTCTTGTGATGTTTTCTTGCAACCTAATAAATACTGGATTCTTAACACTTGCAGGCTTCTGGAATAAATCTTATGCTCCTCATCGTTGACTCATTAGCCTCTACTTGCAGTATTTAAATACTACAACTT
Source organism: Ceyx melanurus (assembly GCA_024611195.1). Classification (NCBI taxonomy): domain Eukaryota; kingdom Metazoa; phylum Chordata; class Aves; order Coraciiformes; family Alcedinidae; genus Ceyx; species Ceyx melanurus. The sequence goes on along the minus strand of JANHGL010012416.1, from coordinate 22,353 downwards.
TTACATGCTGTAACAGAATTTACCTACCTGACTGACAGAGCTGAGGTCCCACAGTAAATAAGCAGGATTAAGCACCAGTTCTTTTCCATCTATAGTCATGTTCTTCTTCGCTTGCTTGCTCAGTTCTTGGAAACCCTTAGGGTTATTCAGTTGCAAAAGAGCCACGCTAGCTTCTGAATAAAGCTGTAACTAGACAAGCAGAGAAAATTTCTGGCATGCACCCACAGCAGCACTCTTCCTTTGCCAATTCCAACTTTTTGTTGTATCTTTCTTAGTAGAGATATAAGAGCAACTGGTAAATAATGTTTTTAAAGAACTACAATTTTGTAAGAACACAAAAGGAGGTAGTGAAATGGGAATTGAATAACATTTAAAGATACAGAACACTTCTAAATACTTACATTTCCACTTCCCAAATAAAATTTCTCTTTATACAATTATCCAGAAACTGACAATATTAAAAATATTTATCGAGTAAATGAACAGCAAATCACCATCCATTCCACAGTCCCAACAACAAATTTCATGTTTTATTACAACTTTATTATATGACTAAAAGATTCATATATTCTTTAGTCTTAATCAAGCAACACTCTGCTCAGAAAATTAAGGTCACCAATTCATCATTGCTGTCAGAAGCGTGAAATTTCAAGAATGGTTTACAGATCAAGCTACAGGTCAGAAATCTGAGATACAAAGGGCTCCAGAACTAATCCATATGGGTTTCCAAGTCCTTAATGATAGCTGCCAATAAATACCCTGTTAAGGTCATTTCTTAGTTGGGGACTGTTTGATCTGTTTGCTGTTTTTATCTCTTGCCACTAGTAAGTCTGTGTATCAGATTTCATAATGCACAGGATAAGAAGGGGCTTGCACTACATGTCCTCTCTGACAGCTAGTAGAGCTTACAAATTTCAGGGCTTCAAAACACTTCACCAGAAATACAGGATAACTCAATAAAATGCTGTGTTCAGTGTATGAAGAGCAAGAGAAGAATTGCACTTTGATTCTTGAAGTGCATACATTCAACAGTCAGATTGAAAATAAATGCCATTAATAATTAACAATATTTATTAGCTGCAATGCTTAATTTCTCTTCCTTTATGCAACAACAAATAAGCACGTCTACCTGATTTTCAGTTGCATAAGACCTGTAAATGCAATTCTTAACTTAAAAAAATCTGAATACCAACATGTTTGAAAACAGCAAAACCTTTGCAGTTTATTTCTTAACACCTTTGCAGTTTATTTCTTATTAAACCTGACCCTTCCTGCTCATTTTAAAACACTTGTCCTGAAGTTAGCACCCCTTCCCTTAGCAAGACCAGCTGTCCCGCTTGTGACATTTTAAAGCTGTTGATGCTTTGACTCATATGCTATTTGAGTTCTTTCAATCTGACTTATGAGGCCTGACATTAGAAAAATCTGATAAATCTCAGACCTTCCAGGGAATCATCTGAACCTACGTCTGGAAAGGATGGCTTCAGTAGCTACATGGCTGAGGTATAGTTACGGACAGCAGCTAGCAACCTCCAAAAATATCAATACTGAAATGCTACAGATAGCAAAGCTGCCATTAGTGGGTATGTGCTTTATTTAGGAATACAACAGTGACACACAGTCCCTTAGAATCTGTCATTTAACACATATGTATAACAAACCAAAAATATTTTTTTAGAGCTTTGAAAGCATTTTAAACCATTCAGGTTCTCTTTGTTTCCAACAAAGTGAACAAAATACATACCTGCACTACAGATTCCTAAGTACATTTATTACAAACACTCCCCCCTTTTCCCCCCAATAACACACTTCATTAAAAACCTAAAGTATATATGCTAACAGTCACATATTTAGCAATGCTTAAAACTTACTAGATTAGGAGGTAGTCTAGATGGGCTAAGATAGCCCAGAAACAAGTAAACTTTCACTTTCATATTCTCAAGTTGAGGCCTAAAAAGCAGGGTTTTTTTCCTGAGGTGAAACTTAAGACTCTTCACCAGTCTTTAAATTACTATTCTTCATCTTCTTAATAGAAAAGCTGATTGTGAAGGAAATGAGATGCTCCTTTTTTCACACTCCACTGTAGATACTGGAACACTCACATGCCCACATAGCAAGGGAAGGGGGAAACATGTGTTATGTTGAAGAATTACAAGAAGCTTTACAAATATTAGATACTATTATAAAGGGAACTTGATAAATTTGTTAATGTAACATAGCAGGAGGGTCATCTCAGAGTCAAACCCAACACAATGCCTTAGGGTTTTTTTTCTACAAAGCTTACTTAGCATATCTAGGTGAATATACAACACCAAATCCTGAAGCCTCCTGTCTGCTCCATCAATACTGACAGAAGCTGCAGCAAGAAACCCAGATACTGCAAACTCAAAGCAGTGAGGACAGCAAAAACTCAGCATCATTGTGCCTGCTGGTTCCTATGTGGATTTTCTTCCATTAGTAAAATAAGGCAATTAACACACATTACAGACCTTAGTTTCCAATGTAATTTGTTCATATATGTGTGTATATATGTGCACATGCAGCTTAAAGAGAAGACAGTATTTTGCAAAGGAAGATCTGCAACATCTCAGTTTTCCCTGAAGCAACCAGGATGTTAAATTTGAAGATAACCCACTTTTCTCCAGAAATTTTCCCTACTGTATACTATTTCATTGAACAAGTGTTAGAATGATATCCTTAAAAACAAACCATATCCCCTTGGCCTTTCAAACCTTCTCTTGTCAGCCTTTATAGCACTCCCTAGTTTTTAAGTCAGAAACATCTCTTTTAACCCAAACAATGACAGTTTTCTTAAGAAACAGAGGCAAGGAGAAAAAGAAAAAGCAAAGAACATTTTCAATTGTTTCTTGTATAGGTACAATGTAACATCTTCACAGCCTTTGAATAAATATAACTTAGCAGCAGACACTGCATAACCAGAGTCACATCTCCATCTAGTGGCTTACTAATGCACTGTTAAGAAAGTGTGGAAAATGAAAAGTGGCCAAATATAATTTTCAACCACATCTGTCATAACACACACAACTTAGAACAACAAATATTATCAGCACAAACACGGCTGCTTACCATTCATCTGGAAATAAACTTCCAGCACAGTGCAGGCCTAAGTACAATATTTCAAAAGACCGTAACACACATAATTGACCTTGGCAATGAATTCATTATGTATTAATCTTCACAGTTTGACCTCCTCTAGTTGAACTCAGATGCTTTTGTCAGAGATTCTTAGACTTTTAAAACAAGAAACACCTGGGCCAGATGTGCCAGCAACTTTTGGTCCTCACTGGATGCAGAAGTTATTTCAATCAAACTAAAGCAATCAAAGCAGCATTACCAACATTCAACACAAAGGTGCTTTTTTTTTTCCCCATCACAGAACTTTTACATCAACACTCCTCCCTTTCTCACTTTTCTTCCCTTCTAAAAGCAACACGGATGACATTTTTAATTATTTCTTTACCCCCAGCATTACACTAAGAAACTTCCATGCAGAAACCCATTAAGCATCAGGAGCAGCTATGAGACACAGATGTAGCCTAAACTCAGGTGCACTTTTCTTCCTCTCTACCATGCATCTCACACCACTATAGACTTTAGAATCCAGAAATGGTAACAGCAGAGGAACTGATGCAAATTTCAGTGGAGACTGTAAACAACCAACCTTTCTTCTATTTACCTGTAACATTAACCTAGCATCTTTCTCTTTGGTGAGGAGAAAACAACGTTTCCCTGTTTTTATCGTAGCTGCTTATGTACAACATCCATGGAATGAAGGACTGATTCTGAGCAAGGATCTTAGGTAAAGGTTTCTATAGAAAGAACCTCCCCCACACTTCAATGTAAAAATATTTATCCTTGAAAATAAAACATTTCTTACATTTGTATTATGTATATTCCATTGTAGGTATAACAAATTGCTGCTCCCAAGATTGGAGAACTGATTGGGGAGAATCTGCTGCTGACCACACAGTATACAATAATCAACATTTCATTCTAATAAAGCACCCAAAACTAAGAAAATGGACAGCAATTATGACTGGATATAAAAACTGCAGAATGTTGTGGATATTTGAGAAAAGTTGTGTTCAAGTAAATTGCAGAAGAGGAGCTCTCAGGAACAGGTAATGAGTTGATCACAGTGGTAATATTTACACAAGGATAAGAACACACCAAGGAGAAGAGAATCAGCACAAACAGAAAGACTTGTGTGTGATCAGCTAAATGACATATGACGGACAACAAGGAGGAAAACACAACCATGACTGAGTAAAGAAAAATTACTTAAAAAGATAACAGACATGGGATGTCACTTCCACAAAGACCTACAAGGGGATGGATAAGAAGCATATCTAAGACACCCCAGAGATGCAGCCTTCATGTTCATCTAGATAGCAGTACAAAAGCACAAAGAAACTACAGCATTTTTAAGATTTGTGAAAGGGTTAAGCTACTTATCTTGGATACAAACAATTGATCAGACAGCTGCTTGGACACCAGAAGCAAAACTGAAACACAGGAAGAATCCATTATGGTTTTTTTTTTGTTGGACTAATACTGCTAGGAGATCCCTAGATGATGAAAGAGATGATCTGATGAAACAGAAAAAAAATACTGCAATCAAAAAACTAAAGCCCAGGCAGAATCACTCCACCAGTCTTAAAGTAATTACGAGAAATTTGGGTATTTCATTCTTCTTAGGTGGCCATGAAAGATGGAAGGTCTCTATTACAGCACAGGCAACACAGGGTATTCTAAGAATAAAGCTTGTGCTTGACAGATTTACAGTAGAAATACTGGAGAGAATTATGAATTTCTCAGTGCTGAAAGCAAAAAATTAACACCAGAGTATTAAGCAAAAAAAGACATCAACACTGCCCTGAACAATAGATAATGCAATTAGAGAAATAACTACAAGTAATTAAGTTAGAAAGTACCCGGTGAGAGCTGGGGAACAAGGAAAAAAGCCCAACAACAGTTAATCCTTCAGTATAAGAATTAATTTTTTAGCAGCAAAAATATTAGTACAAGTAATGATACACCAGGCATCAGAGGAAAGAAGAGTAAATGGCAGAACATCAAGGACAGAGAGATACTGAGGGGTCCAACAAAGACACAAAGCTACTCTGACAAAGGAACACCAGTGTTAATGATATAAGGCACCAGGAGGGGGTGAGGGGCAGGGGAAGCAGTGCACTATGGATAAAAGAACTGATTTAAAGTCAAAAAAACTTTGTTAAAAGGGCATAAAGCAACATTCACCATGGGACAGAGAATGAAATTCTAAAGTTTGAGGGGGGGAACATTCCTCAGAACTGTGTTACTGTGGGAGAGCTTATACCTATCATGTTCAGCCAGAGAACAAATATAGCCTAAGATGGTGCCCCAAATTATTCCCAGAGATAGAAGCAAGCAGATTTCTTTTCCACCAAATAATCTTTTGACTGGTAAAGGCAATATTATTACAGATACCAATGTAGTAATTAACAATAACATTACAGAAAAGATGCTCCTAGAAAATAACCCTAGGTAAGGAAAACATAAGCTAATTAATTTTAAATAGAAATAGAAAAAATAATTAAGGAACATCTTGTTACTAAAATTTTTGAATGCTAAAGGGCAATCCTAACAAATGACAAGAGCTGGTAATTGAAGTCAAAGGTATTCTGAGCTCTTCAGCTCCATGAAGTCAAATGTATTAAAACTACCAGGAACCTGTGGTGAGAAAGTTGAAAAACCTCCAAACCCAAGTAGAAGAACTTGCACTCAAAGAAGATTCACCAGATAACTCAGTCAGGAAACATTTAGTTAAGAATGTTCCTCATGAAAACCTGGAGAGCCTAGCAACTCAGTAAACTCAAGTACCATCTTCTGTTGGATAACAATCTAATTTCTCTACAGTAAAGACAATTTTTTTAAAGCTGCCAAATCCTGCCAGGTTTCTCCTTTCTCCCGTGGGCTTCCCCAGTTCTGGGAACCCCCTGTCCACTTCAAACCCTCAAAGAAACTGGAGCTTGGCCACAGAGCTCTCCAGTGCCATTACCTCAGTGATTGTGGTCTGAGGCAGTTACAGCAGAGACAAGCAGAGAATGTCAGATTGACCATATCAATATTCACTGCTCTTTAGCCAATGTGTCACTAAGAAAGTTAAGGAAGTATGACTTGGCCACACCAAAGTACATCTGCCATCACTCACCCAAACAAGTGACAAATTCAGTAGAGAATTTTTCATTTTTGAACAGCACCATTACACAGACTGGAAAGAAAGCAAAGGAGGCCATACAGAAATAACAGCAACACTATTTGCAATGAGTATAATCTAGCACACAGCAAGTCTCTAATGGTCTGCAGGCCTTGGTTAGCTACATATTACGTATTTTGCACTGCATAAAAAGGTCTGGTAATGCCTCATTGAAAATGCTGTACAACATTCCAGTCAATCATGTTGAAGGGAGACAGGGAAGAGCTATCAGAAGGATGAGATGATATGGGGAGCTAATGTTGTGAGAATGAGCACTGCCTGATTAACTTAGTAAAACAAAGTCTAGGAAGAGCCATAGGCATTCTCTATTAATATGAGATGTAAACAAAAGAGGAAAAATAAACAAAACAGCTATTTAAGCTTAAATAACTGTTAAAGAGCTCTCTCTAGAAAGCTGTTTAAAAGCACATAGGAAGAGATACATGTGACACATGTGTTTACTTCAGAATGTTTCTACCATTAGTAAGACTCTTATTAACACAAGCTGAGACAAGAAAGATGAAACTCAGCTTGCATTAAGTTGAAGTGTATGAAGAAGGTTACACAACATCATTTCTGAAAGAGCAGAACACAATTTGTTAACCCAGCCTAGTAAAAAGAGACAAGAAAAGGAAGACATGCTCATTTGAGCACCAAGAACAAGCCATAAATGGCATTAGTACATCTTACAGGTGAGCTTCAGACTACTGAAGACAGATGACCTATTGACTGACATCCCTTTATCCCTGCTAACTCCTCCTCCATAAAATCCGTAGCCTCAGCCCCTTTCACACCACCAATCTCATCTCTCCAGCACATAAGCTAATGATTTTCACAAACTTCTTGAACTTGAACCTATCTGACAAGCCTGGCCATACATAGAAAAGGTGTCAAAATGGCAGAGGAGAAAACACAAAATGTTAATGGATTGCACAGTCACACAAGTTGTGATCTAGTGCTGCCTTGAGTACATTTCAGAGCAACTTTCTCAAAACCAGAGTACTTTGCAGAGAGAAATCCTGCATACAGCTGTTAAACAATTCAGTGTTACTACCATTAAGATAACTCTACTAATAGCAAAAAGACGGAAGAAAAAATGCAAACAAGCTACATCAACAACATTCTGTAATATTAAAGAAGCCAGTGATACAGGATACTTAGAAAGACAACAGCCTATAGCAAATGGCTCATACTGGCATGGCTGGTACTTTTCAATCAGTTGCAGGCTAGCGAATCTAATGCCTAAAAGCTTGTAGCTATAGAATGGAAAATTGGCCTTTTGAAGGCAACTATTTGAGTCACTATTTACTACTCCTCACAACTCTGCTAAGCAGAGTCACACAAAAAAAAGATTACTACCAGAAACATCCTATAAATCCTAGTTGGGTGAGGCCCTACATGTAAGCCATCACAGAAAAGTGATGTAACAGAGCTACTCTTTCCTGCAGGCCCTTACCAGTTTTACTTTAGAGGACAGGCTCTCCGGTAGTTTTGTTCTCAGCTGATTTGTTTCTTTGAATGTAGATGGAAATCCGCTAAGGAAGGCCAGGTCCTGCATTAATACTAAACCTGGAACTTCTTTGTCTGTAGTCTAAAAAACAAGAAAACAGGGTATTGATGACCTTTTTAAACAAAATAATTCATGAGAATCTACCAATCATTCATCAGGTGACATATTTAATATTGTGTATCATTCGTATCATTGACTTCAAAACTAAAATAAGGGGGTTTCTTCTTACTACATGCACGTTATTGAAAGAGAATAGCACAGAAACACCTTCTAAAAAATGTACAAGAATTTTAGCACATACAAATGCCAATCAACAGATTTTAAAAATACATACCAAGTAACCCCTCCATACTACATGTTTGCTGTTGTCTCTTAACATTCCAGAATGGGCAGCTTCAACTAGAACACATAAAATACATCGCAAATCAAATAGTGGAAGTCACTTCTTTTGTACACTCTAGTAATTAAGACACACCTGCAAATTAAAAAGATTTTGGATATATATGGTGTGAAGAGATGTCCAAGTGCTAAATAGTTCTTGCTGCTGCATAAACAGCAGTGGTTGGGCTAGTGGGTGGTACTGGTCAGGCACTCAAAATAAGAGGCCCACTCCTGCTCAAATATCCTGCTTATATATGCTGAACACATGGATCATTTTGTTTTAAGGTATACAATCCTTTGAGCAAAGACAGAATGTGTCTCACAATATTCAAACTAGACTTCACAGCAATTCAAGAGAATTTCTAACACTAACCTCCCTCAGTCTAAACCTCAGTCTTCCAAGATTATCAGTGCAACACAGATATTCAGATATCAAACCTGTGTTGCAATAGTCTTTTAAGGCATGAAACTCTAATCATCTGTAATCAGTTGTCTAGGAGGTAAATAAACAGTATCATTAATGTCATCTTTTAAAGGAATGAACTGAGGGCAAAAGATGCTGAACAACTTGCTAAAGTCAAATAGAAAATTCGTGGCAGAGTCAGTAATGAAGAAAAAAACCCAACCAACTCCCAGCAACTCATTAAAAAGCTTCCTCTAGAAAACCATCTGCAAAATGACAACAGTTTCTTACCATCCTTAGTGCTATCAAAAACAATTACTGTCACGTTGGTAGAAGGATTTTTTGGTTTTGCTACAAAGAACATATTGTTAGCAGCTTGTAAAGCAGGATGAACGGACAGCAGGTCTTTCAGCGTGACATTGGTCGGCAGCGCAGGATCCAGGACAAGCATTGGCACTTTGATGCAGTGTGTCAGCAAACACTCCAGTTGCTTCTCACTACAGCAAAATACCAAAGGTATATTTAACACTAGTAGAAAAACTAAGACAAAAACTGATGTTATATGCAATTAGAGATGTTTTTGCAAAATCTGATCAATTGTTTCTAACATCTGCTGAGGCAGGAAGAAGATTACTAAGAGCATGCTTATTTTGCTGCAGCAGGCGAATACCTGACTGCTACAGTTTAGTTCATTCCCATAACTGTTTTTTCAAAAGTTTCCAAGATTTAAAGTTTCCCCAAAGAGGAGGCTTTATAAAGATCTCTAAATAGCAGAGCAACCAAGCCAAATAAAGAATGAGACAGACCAGACCCTGCCACTTCCTGGCAGCACAGCCACAAGAGGCTCCACAGACAACATCTTGCAATGCCATATGTACAAATGTTACAATAACATTACTTTTATACAACATATACATTAACATCCTGACAACTCTTCCTGAAGTGACACAGAAGGAAAGCATGCAAAAGCTACAGAAATCCTAAGAATGTCCCCAACCAGCATCTACTTTTGAGCTAACAATGAGCAAAATATCATTTATTCCAATTTATGCCCATAAGCACAAAAACTCACCTCTTCTTTGTTGGTTCTGTCACATTCTTTCCAAGGATTTCCCTATTACAAAGTTAAAACAACTAAATTAAATAACACTGAGTTGACAGTAAGGAATTTAGTCTAATTTCAGACTGTTAATTGAGTCAGGGACATGTTGTGAAAGCACTGATAACCCAGTTGTAGAACTGCCAAGGCCTTGACATTGGTCTTGCCAAGGCAAGCACGGGCTGACCCGTCTGACCCTCACCACTCACACTCATGTAGTGTAGCTCAAAAATTCTCAGTGGAGCTGACAGCTGTGGCAGCAGGACTTTTTTTGCTAACATAATTTTCAAGGGTTATTATTAGATTACTTAATAAAACCGATGTTGATAGGAAAAACACTGGTAAGGATCCAGGACGAAGTGACCTGAAAGGCTGACTCGACTGCTTTGTCTAACGTTTATATTCTAATAAGGTCTATCATGCATTTGCCATGCACAGGTAGAATGAGCATTAAAGGTAGTGCAGTGCTGGTGCTAAATAATAATCATAATAATATCAGAAGGGCACTCTTCTTCACACACCCCAACAGACAGAAAACCATCATCCATCAAGCTACCCTCTCCCAGTGAAATGAAGCACCTGAATTATGACCAGCTCAGTTCAGAAAGTCACAACTCACTAAGTTTTGCTAAGCAATACAAAATATACACTCATTAGCAGAGATTTATAGCATTGTTGCCTTTATCTTCAAGATATACTGATCCCATGAAACAGCTCTTTTTGTAACAGTGCTGATTTTAAAATGCATGGAAAAAAAGTTATCTACATGGGAGAGAACCAGGTGCCCCTGTAGATAATGAATCTGGCATGGACATGAGTCTTAATCATAAGCTTGATATCAACTTTCCAAATCAGTGTAGTGGAAAAAAAAATACCATGTGTTTTCCCCTTGTAAAACAGGAATCACAGCATGAGTTATGACAAAGCTAATACCACAAACATTTGCTACATTAACTGCTAGGAAAAGGTTAGTATAAATAAAAACTTGTCACAGAGGAGACCATGTCTGTATTTAAAACGTTTAAATGTTATATATGTAAAGTTCTACTAATATTTTCATTAAGTAGCAAAACAAAACTCCAGAATTTGACTTTTGATCACATCAGCAGTGGTACCTAAATTTCAAGTCATAATATGCCAAAAATATTCCGATCTGTTCATTTGTGCAGCAAGTTACATAGTTAAATTCAGATTAGTCTAAATTAAACTATTACAATCCTTAAGATACAGGCTTGTTCTTCCATTTAGCATTTTTTCTGGCCAAAACAGATGGCAGAATCTCTTATTAAGAGCTGTGAATGGTTACAAGACACAATCCAAGGTGTCTAAAACAGCCTCTGTTTGAAGCCTTAGATCAGCAGTTTTACAGAACAGTGTATCAAAATAATACTAAATTCAGCAATACATGTCTTTCTTTCCTTAGAGCAAAATAATTTGTGTTAAAGATATGAGCCAGCCTTCTAACTTTCTCAGTTTCAGTGTTTGGGAAACTACAATTCTAAATTTAAAAACATGCCTTAAGAACCATATACTTAAGATTTTATTAAGCTCATTATAAAAATTAATACTGTGGGGGAAGAGGGAAAAGCTGATGACAAGAGATTATACATTAGAAATACAGTTTTATTATTATTTACAAATTGAGTTATCGAAATCAGTAAGAATGACTATAAACAAAGCATGGGTTTTTTCCATGGCATTTTAAAAATTCAAGACAGAACATCCTTAATTACTTTAAACTCTTATGTTTTGTATCATCAACATTTTCTGATTAGACAATACTTCATAGCTAAGTCTAGAACTGAAAGAAGGCTTTGAGAATAATCAAGTAGTAAGAAAATGCACTTTGAATATTCACGTTGAGTAACATGGGAGCAAAACAAAGAGGGCTAGTACTGCATTAGATTGCTGCTGTCATTGACAGGGAAAAAAAATCCATTATATTATTACCTCATTATTTTCTGTTCTTCCTCCATCTGTTCTCTGACCTGTTGCAATTCTTTGATCAGTTCAACATCCGTGCCGTTCACCCAGGTGTACACCACATCAATTGGCATGGGTAAACAAAGCCTACATAATCCAAACGAAAGCTCCATGAGCTGTTTAATGTTACAAAACAAGTGTTTGTGGCATCCTACAATAGCAATTTCTGCCTAACAACAGAAATACTTGGTGTCAGAGCTGCAAACAAGACAAAGCAAAAAGCTTCTCTTTAGCTATATCATCTCTTGATTATACACAAGCCTTTGACAAAACAGTACAGCCATAAAACAAAAAAGGATGTAAAGCATCTGTAACAGTTCAGCATTTAAGTAAAGTCTGAACTTTATGCTCTAAATTTCACTGACTTTAACCTATAACACAACTCCTTCAAACCCATAAAATACTTCCCAAACCAGTACCTGTATCCAGGCACATCCTTAATTTACCAACTACATTAGACAGGACAGCACACAGTATAGACTTAAGCGATACTTGCTGTTATTTAATTGCACAGATCCAGTAAGATCTCAGAAGGACCAGGTCTCTATCTTAGGAATGCCTCTTCGATAATAATAGGGCATTTCATAAACCAACAATGTAAGCAGGGTACATTAATTCAGACCCTAAGAAACAGCAGTCACATTCACACTCAACACATCCTGAAGCTATTTCTGGACAGTTACAGATTTCTAAGCATTCCCAAGGGGTCTGGGTACCTTTTTTCTATTTGTTTACAATAACCTTCCCTTCAGGGTCCATAGCTTTGTTTCAGCTGGTACTCCAGGCTACCACTATAGGTGACTGACTCAGTCCCAGAGAGGAGGAGGATGCCCCATCCAGTATTTTCAGAAGTTCCAGTGTCAAGTTATTCAACACCTGCCTAAACTGCAGATGGCCTAGAAAACACTCAGTACTTCTCTAATGCTAAGATCCACAGGGTCACACAATGAGGTTTCTACAGAAAGGTGTTCCCTCCCCACCTACCACATCCTTGAAAAAGCATTCAAAGACACCAAGCTTACAAGCCAGTATCTCCTCCACCTCTCCTTGCACAGTATGGCATGCAGACAACTTCCATCCAGCTTCATTTTCTATAGGCCGAGATTCAATAACTGAAGCACAAAATCTGATAAAAGGGCAGCAGATAGCTGGTCACAGCATAACAGACAGGAACATTTTGTAACCAATTCATCACTGTTCCTAACTGAGCTATGACAATTAGAGGGTAACTGTGGGTCAGTTTGAACATCTAAGAATTAGCACTGCCTTCCCTAGCAACACCACCCAATGAGAGAAACTCTCACCTCTAACATGCAGCACACTGCAAGAGACTACTCTCTTACCTGGCAAACAAAGACAAACTATTGAATAAAACTACCTTCTAATCAGTGTTTCACTTCTTTCTGAGGAGGTGACACGAGCTTCTGATTGATTAACATGTGCAGCTCAAAGCATGTTTTGAACTAAAAAGTCCTCCACGTGATCAGAAATTCAACAACAGGAGCTCTTCCAGGTTTTCTACATCTGTTGTGATCAGTTAAACTACTGGATTGACAGTCCCTTGAATGTTACAGCTAGGACAAATAAAAAAAAACAAACAACAAACAAACATAAAAAAACCCACCCCCAACAAAAAAACCCTCAACTTTTTATGGTATAAAGCAATTTTGGCTTGTGTAGCCTCTCCCCAATATATAATTTGCTAAAAGTGTGTTTCTAAGCAACAGCACATATAACTACATAACTTGCTACACTTAAATTTTCAGCATTGAAATGATGTCACACACAGCCAATTGCTAATAAGCTGCACATAGAAAAGGCATTTTTTGTCAAATGCCGGTATGTAAACTCTGAATTAACCCTGGCATAGCAATCTTATTCTTCATTACCAGTCGTGACTAATAAAATATGCTATTAAAGCAAGTGAACTGTTCACAGATACACTAGTCTAACTGCTTAAATTTAACTAAATAATCAGATAAATTTTCTTAATGCATTTTTACAGCACACATTTCTTAAGAAAGGAGTGTTTATCAAGCATAATAATAAAAACCCCACATATCATACACAAATTAATATGTAGCTCCCAATTAATATCAATAACATTAAGATTTCTTTTTTTGTCTTTGCCAAAGCATTCTGGCTATTTTAACAGCTTCTTAAAAAACACTGAGAGTTTATATTTTAAAAATCAGGTAGTGGCAGTTTGCTTTCAAATTAAAAAGGAACAAGAGAGCCACTTCTGCATTATCCTTCTCAAACATTATTTTTAATAGGTAGAGTCTTTTGAAAATTGTTCAAGGTAAGAAAACATCAAAAACTTTCCCTCCCAAATTCTGTAGCTGTGCTTCTCCATGTGGATTTCAGTATTTGGTCTTCATCACAAATATCAGTCTGGAAAACAGATTAAGCCCAAGATGAGCTGCTTAAACAGGAATTACATACCACCTTTCTACAGAAAATAATTTTCTCAATTGCTACTTATTTTAATATCAGCAAACAGACTTTGGAAAACTTCCTTGGAGGCTCCCAGACAATAAGTTGAGGATAGTTTTGGATACTTATGTACATTTTCCTCTTTCATTTTTTACTTACAAACCTCAAGTATTCATAAGATCCTGCTGAAGAAAATGTCAGAGCCACCAGCTCTGCCAGATAGGACACGAGACCTGTCACATGCTTCCTCTTCTATGCAATGCTTCCCATACCCGTGCATGAGCCACAGGCACAGTCGAGATGGCAGTTAGAAGACAAAGCCTCATTGTCTCAGCATCTACTGTTACTGAAGAAGTAGAGCAGCCCCTGGATCTCTCCCAAGCTACCATATGGTGACACATAGCTGAGCCTCTTTATGAACAAGTGTTAAGTCCATTACACCTTTAACCTCCCCCCTGTAAAGCTCCCAGCCCTCCTGCCCTTACATCTCTGTAATGACCCACCAATGGCACCTCAGCTGTTCATTGCTGTTGCTGCTCCAGCTCCTCTTGGCTCCATAATTTGTGCTGCTTTTCCTCTCCAGCATCAATCTGCTCAACAATTAATGGCTCCCCAATCACTGAAGGCTCTCGCTGCACCTTACTGAAATCACTGAACATCTTAAAAGCTGGGGATTGTTCCTTCACATTTTATTTCTGTATGTATTTTTTGAGTTTAAAATATCATTTGAACATGTCTTGGAATAGCAAAATTACACTTCAGTATTTGTCAAAATGCAGAATTTGCTGGTGGAGAGTAGTAAACTACCTTCTCATCCAAGATACACATGCACGCAACTCCAATATTTAGTTTCCTTCTCTTCCCTTTATTTTCGTATCAAAACTAACTAAGACTTGAAAAATTAGTTTGGATGAGATGGCTTGGTAAAAAGCCCTGGAATTTCTACAGTCTTAAGCTGTGCAAGAGCCTGGGCAATATAAGTAGGAAGCTTAGCAGCTGACATGACTACCTGGAAAATGCAACAGCTGGAATACCAAAGGACATGTGACAGGAGGGAAAAGGAAACCAAAGCTATTGCTGAACTTGAAGTCAAAACAAGAAGTCTTCCTTGGTCTGGGAGAGAACAGTGTAACTGGTGTAACTAATAATGACAGAGACATCACTGATATCTTAATAAAAAGACATATTTATGAGTTTATAATAATTATAAGGAGCATGCCAACATGCAAAAACGTGTCTACATTTCACACTGAGGTTTCCTTTATGAAAGTTTGTAACACATCTGTTTGAAACATATTTTTCTGCAAAGCTCCTAGAAGATAATTGCTCCTTGAATTCAGTTAAAGGTCTATTGATATTTCCTATAGGCCATACAGATTTTACTTTCCACTAAACAGTGGATTTACTTAATTTCTAAAGGAACAAGCTTCCTGTTTTTCAATTCTGAATATTATTCCCTAACACTAAAATACAAACTAATTAAAAATCAGTGGATAAGCCAGAATCAAAACTGGGTCCAGAAAACCTCAGTTTAAGAAAAAACGATGTTGCATTCTACATGTTGCATTGATACCAGCCTTAAAAACACCATCAAACACTGTATACTTAATGTACACTGATACTATAAGCTGGAGTCCATTACTGCATTCATTAAGTTTGACAATAAAAGCAAACTGAACCCTTGACAAGGGACTTCTAAAAGTAAACGGACATAATCTTCCACAAAGACTTTTTGTTGGTATGAATTTTTACAGGAATTTGGCATCCACACACAGATATCACAATGAACCTCCCCATCACACCTGACGTATTAAAGATACATGGGGTATCTTTAATACTCGTAAGAGGAATAATTTAAGCACTCATGAGGTAAACCTTAAGCTCTTGTTCAGGCAGCCAATAGTTCCTTCCCAAGCACTTGCTCACATAAATCAGCACTAGCCAAGGAATGCTTTACACAACCAAAATGAAGAAAGAAATCACACTGCAGACATGGGAATTGACTACATTATGACAATAAGATTTATAATTTTGTTTTAGACAGATCTGACTATTCTATAAAAAGCACTGTACTTAATAATTATCACAAAGGCATTCATTTGAGCTGCACTGCTTTGCATCCATCTATATCCCTTGGAAAATCGGAGTGGGATAAGAAATGAGACTATAAAAATGTGCAGGATTCCCTGACACCATGCAATGCACAGAGTTCTCACACAAGCTAAAGCGTGGCAAACCTAACCTTTTCTACAGTCCCATGATTCAACAAACCTCAAGGCAGATTAAGCTTCTGCTTTCAGGATTATTTTTAAGTTTATTTATTTTATTTCCAGTCAAGTGTATCAACACTTAGAGTCAGATGATATCTCCTTAGCAGCTTCTTCCATCTCCCAGTTCACAGTCCACTGACTTCCTCAGCAACAGATCCCGTGACTACTCAGACACAAATGATGAAACCACAAGCAGCCATGTAGCAGTTAACACAACCGAAACTAATGGCCCATATGACTTGGTTTCCACCTTGCTGTGAGAGACTTCTCCCATTAACTCAGCTTAAAAGAAGCTTCTTACTAGCTTTGTGACTTCTCCTCTAAGTAATACCCCTCATAAGATTTCACAATAAAAAAGTAAGGTAAATTAAAATAACTTTTCAAAATACTGGAAGTTGGAATTTTAAGCATACAGGAACAGTATTTATCTCCTCTTATCTTAATATGAAAATATGTCATGTCTTCCCTTTATTGTTAATATTATCACAATTTTGATGCTTTATTAGAGACTGCATAAATTAAATGCATTTAAAATGTAAAATGTTATATGACTAGAGCTTCCTAATGACAAACATCTTCCAAGCTGTGATATGAAGCACTAATTCACAATTTTAAAGATATTAAGCTTAAAATTTGCTGCAGATTTAGAGCCTATACAATAAGGTCCTACTCAACAGTATGTTACTTCATCTAAAACATTTGATTTAAATATTTGAAAATTCCTCGAACAGTAAAATGTGCAATACTGTCAACAGCAAGTAAAGCTCACCGGTTCTGAAACGATTTGCCAGCAACGTTGTCTCTGTATGAATCAAACATAACATGGTACCGGTCTCTACTCCACTCCAAGACGACCTGAAAAAGCAAAACAAAAAAGCAACACTTGATGTCATCACCTTCTAAAGTTAGACACCTAAACTTCTCCTTTTGAAATGTTTGATCACAATCAGTTTCACTCAAAATGATCTCTCCATTAATGCACAACTAATCAGACCTCAATTCAAACTAAAGTTATTACACTGAGCCAGCAATAAGATCTGGAACTTAAGAGCACACTTGATTTAAACAAATTTTTGCTTTTTCTCTTCAAGAAAGGATCTGATGTTTCTCAGACACACTGTTTAAGCTACTATTCATTTAGTTTACCACCCCCTTATCTCTAAGCCTTTAAAAAAATATATTCCCCAAAACTAAGACTTAAACCAAATATACTTTGATGCAAGCAGGAAACCCCTACCCACCTCCTATCCCCCTCCCACACCCCCAGTTTTGCTCATCTTCCTTGCTATTTCATACAGGACACACTGAACTACACACACCTCTGAAATCTAAGCTTTGAAAACAAACAGCCAGGCTAGAGCATATCAAATTATTCAAATTGACCTGGCTGCAAATTGAAACCACAATAGCTCTTTCCCAATACAGCTGATATACAGCTGACACTGCAGCCAGACTAGCCCCGCAGCAAAGTATTTCTGCAGGCTGCAGCCTCTCTTCCATCCCCCTGCATTTCTGCCACCCCCCTTTAGCTTGACACGAGTTCATTTGACCCTACAGCGAGCCAAGTCACGGAGCTGCAGCAAAAGAAAGATGAACCTTCAAAAACCAGAGCACTTGACCTTCCTCTGCTTGGTTGCTGGAACAGACAAGAAATGGTGGGAACACACAGCTGAAGACAGGTTTGTCTTCCTCACCTTCATACAGACATCAAGGTTGCTTAGCTAAAAGGTCAAGCTGACTCCCATATAAATGCTTTTTTCCAGCTGTCCCCATTCCCTAGCATTTTCATATATTAGATATATGGGAAACCAATCACAAACTAATGCTTACTTTGGAAAGCTGCAATTTTACATGCCATTTCCATTCCTAAGTGTACATATACACACAAGCAAAACAAAGACACACAGTTATGTTTCCATCACTAACAAAAGTATCTGACATCATGGTTCTAAACAGAAAAAAAATAACCAAACCCTCAGACGTTTCAACACTAAAAATGCTTAATATACTTTGATATAAAGAAAAAAAGATAAAAATACAAAAGACTTTGGTTCTATTCTGAGATAAACTTGTTAGGATATTGTTTACAGTGGAAGTCCAACCTTAAAAACTACAGTGGCATCTTTTGCTGCTTTAGAGATGAAGGCAAAGTGGCTTATTTTACCTGGGTAAGTAACCAGGAGAGGAAAAACACCAGGAAAGGACAGTATGTACTTTATACCACTCTCCTAGATTTACATTTTACTATTGCTTATTTCTTGCATTATGGGAACTATGAGCTATGCCATTTCTCAAAGACAGTATTCAACACCATACCATAAAGACTATGTGGACGAGTGGAACAGGCTCCCCAGGGAAGTGGCTGAGGCACCATCCCTGGAGATATTCAAGGTGACGTTGGACAAGGCTCTGGTCTAGTTGAGGGTATCTCTGCTCACAGCAGGGGGGCTGGACTAAATGACCTTTGGAGACCCCTTCCAGACCTAAACATTCTATGATTCTATGACTACCCCTTTCCCTTTTCAGATGCACACCTCTATTCACTCATGACCACTAAAGCAAATTAAAGCCTTCTGGAGAGTAGGGAGAATGGTTGAGTGACGAGCACAGACAGACACAATTCCTGACAAAGCTGCAAACAGCATCTCTGTGACCAAGATCACATCTGTGCAAGTTCATTCCCCTTGTACAACAGGCAGTTTCCCACATAAGCATTAAATCTCCTCCCTTAAATACCACAGTAAGAAACTGTCTTAAAAATATGCTATTAAACTTTCATGTGCAAGTCATTACGCCCTTCTGCCAAATGCACTAATTTGAACTGAACAATATCCACAGAAACATTTGCTACTGTTGATAATGATTGACACACACTGATTTTCCTCTAGAAAAAATAACAGAAATATTTGAATAAGACTGTAACTTATTATAGAATAAAAGAGCTCTCCAGAAGAAAATCTTCAACTATTCTAAAGTCTTTCTTTGCTTTTTGCCTTTATGCAACTATAACCAAAAAGACACAGGAATATCTATTCAGAAACACAGGAAAATTGTTAAGCTCTTCCCACCTGATACTTTTTTCCTGTGTTTTCTCCTGTCACATTATCTGTGTTGCAGTAATGCCTGGGGACTGTTTTGCTTCAACTTTATGTATTGATGTTATAAAACCACTAAAGGAACAACATTTGAAAAAACAAACAAAAATCAAACAAACAAAACCACAAGGGAGACACTCCCTCTATCAGGAGAAAGGGCATCAGACAGGCCCTACCAGTGGCTGCCGGGTTTCAGTTAGAACCCATTTTACAAAGTGACCCACAGAAAGACATTCAAGAAAGCTTTACAACGAAATTGTCCTGAAAGTTAAAGCTCATCTTACAACAAGGTGACAGCAGTGGCTTAAGCATGGCTACCCTCTATGCTTTTGCAAAAACGTTCCCAAATCAGACTTACTGCACTGCTGTTTCATTGACCTCAAGCACTTTCTTGAAACTAAGCTCATTTTCAGCTCGAAGCTATGAGGACATCATTGCCATTTTCAAATGATTTTCCCTAGCTGTTCATTTTTGCACCAGCATTTTGACATGAGCATGAATTTAAGTAAGAAGGTCTAGTTTTGCCTACTAGGACAAAAAAAAAAGCTGTCTCTGGGGGGAAAAGCAGAACTGCTCAGACATCAGAGTCTGGTAAGCGTTACCTCACACTGCTTTTTATTGCCTGACAATTCCCTACAGACTGTAAAAAAAAATGACTGAGTTGATAATTACTAGAAAGACTTTTTGGTTTCATTTTCAAAAGCTTGAAATACTTTTATTAGTTGCTGCCTCTGTACCAGAGAAGTGCTATCCCTTCCCCCTGCAGTTGTCAGGTCTTTGCTCTCCAGAGGCTAGTCTCTCAAGTCCTTAAACTTACATTGCTTACCAAAAGACACCACTTTAAATAATAAAAGCAAAAATCAAAACAGACGCTAACATCCCTTCTCCCTTACCCTCTTTGTAAAAAAATAAAATAAAAAAAAAATTTCTCTCTATTTCTATATGGTCATTCCACAAAAGGTAGGAGTTTCATGGGTGCTTTTTTGTTTCTTTGATTTAAAACATTGCTGGTCACTTTTTTTTTTTCTTAGCATGCAATTTTGAAAACTTACTCCTACATAAATCTGCCAGTTGTTTGCTTACTGTCTAAACAGTACCTAAGCTTTGTAAATAGCTCTAAAAAGAAGTAGCTAAGCTTCGGTAGGAAAAGAGTAGTGATTTTGACTGATTCTCAGTGAAATCAGACATAACTTGGACAACTGAAGGGTTTAAAAAAACCAAAACCCTTCAAAGCTCTAAGAAATCCCAAAGTTGGGTTTAACTCCCCATCTTGAAGAAATGAAAAACTATACTCAGAGTTTCACAGCACCAAGAAGCATACACTAATCCAAGCTGATGATCAGGTACGAGCAGGTGCCTAAGAGTAATACACAATTAATTAATTAGCTGTTGCCTTTCAAGTGTGTCCCTGAAGTTGTGAACCCTGCAAGACAGCAGGGATGAAATACTTTATGTGAAGATGTACAGACACACAAAATAAAGTTCTGATTGTGCAATACTCAGGAGTTTCAGAGCCCATCAAAATAAAACAGGGAGAAAAAAAAAAAAAGACACAGAGAAAAAAAAATTAGGAATCGGGAAATTCCAGTTTGTATTTAACACTGCCATCCCCTTTCACACTGACAAAATATGTTCAATTCCCTGAATATTTACTGTATTCTCAAACACTGCACTGAAGCAGGACTGGGTTTCATTCCCCTCAACTGTTTCATTTATGACTTCCAAAAAAATATAGGGTAATATGAAATGAAGGTTTAGAATATATGTCTGTATAAAAACATATATAGAAAACATAGAATTTATATTGCATCATGTACAAAATAGCAGGCAAACTGATTAATAAGCAGCGAGCAATGCAACACAGACCGGTGAGCTGCAGCCAGCTTGGAGACAGGCTACATTTAACTGCTTAAACTCCAGAAAAGAGAAAGATTCTGTCACGGTTGCCATTGGACGGTGACATCCAACAGGGGCTTTAAAGGAGTCAAACAAAAAAACAAATACGGCACTAATAAATCACCTGATAAGTGAAGTGGGGGCATAAATAAATAAATAAATAACAAAGCACTCGACAAGAAAACAGGAGCTCCCACAGCATGCAGATTTTTCCCAGCTCTCCTGTGCCAGCTTCCGACGAACCAGGTAGAAACCGCCTAACAAGCCCGGGGGACACGTCCCGCCGGTGTCACCCCTGGCGCCTGCAGCAGGCGGAGTTACTCCCCGCGGGCGCACGTTACGCGCCAGCCGCGCCAACAAGTGCGAGGTAGGCGGCGTGACGAGAGAGCCGCACACCGCTGCGCTCCGGGATGCGGGAGATACAGCCCCGCGAGCTTCGGCAGGCCTAGAGACAGACACCCCCCGTCCCCATCACATCGTAAACGTGGCACAATGGGGCTGCTTCGTGCGGCTTCTCTGCCGCCGTGGGTGAACAGCCCAGCGGAAAGCGGCAGCAGCGCTGAGCACGGCTTCGCCTTCTGTTAGCGATACACAGATCACTAGATAGCTAGCTAGGTAGATAGAATCAGCACGCACGTCCAAGCTGCTTGCTGAAGGCGCTCGGCTGCGCACAGGGCACGACAACTCCCCGGCTCTCAAAAGGGAAAACAGCCCCGAACCAAAACGCGGGGCCTCCGGGCCGTGCAGTAGCGGGACTCCGCCGGGCACCGCCAGCGCGGCCGCCTCTCCCCGCTAGCTCCGCTTGGCAAGGTACGGCCAGGGCTGCCTGGAAGAAAAGAGAGAAGGAGAGGGAGGAGAAAGGGGGCGGTCACGCCACAGCGGCGCGACGCCCGTACTGACCTCCCCGAACTGCAGGGCGGAGACGATCATGAGGACGAGTCCCCCGAGGCAGAGGCAGGGCCCATACCTGTGCGACAGGCAGGTATAGGTCTGGCGCTGCAGAAGCTTTAGCAGCATGGCC
>JANHGL010012415.1:0-84964 GCA_024611195.1 Ceyx melanurus | reverse complement strand
CCTTCCAGGTCTCCTGGAGCCCAGTCGGGTCGGGAGGACGCGCTGGCTGCTCCAGCGAGGAAGGAGACAGAAGGGATGTGCAAGGAAATGCGATCGGTGACTGGGCCGCGCCGCGGTGAACGGTTCAAGAGCCCCCTCGCTGCCCGGCGGGGCTGGTACCGCTTAATAAACCGTTGTGAGGGGAACTGCTGCGAGCCCTCCACCGGCCCCAAGCACCCATCTCCCCGCGGCGAGAACAGAAGAGCAAAGTATGGGTGATGCTCGTTCTAGCAGGCCCGGCCCCGGAGGCGCCGGGGCTGTGTCCCCGCCCGCTCTGCACGCCGGGAGCCGTAGTCTCCGTGGGCCGGGCTGCCGCGCCGCAGCACTGGGCGTAAACCGAGGGGTAGTGCACTGTGGTGAGTGGGAAGGAGGGCGCTGTGAGCTCCCGGGGGTCCCGGCCGCGTTATCCCGCCATACTGTCGGGGAAGAAGCCCCAGCACCCATTGAGCAGGCAAGAAAATGCGTATGCCTCGTGTTCTGGTACCTCTCTAATCCCCTCGAGGGGAGGATCTGGGGTGCTCTCTTTTACGCCCCCCTCCCATGTGTAGATGGTACACCCCTCCAGAGGCCGGCGCCCAGCCGGCTCTGCAGGCTCCATGGCCGGTCCTGCTCAGTCCGGGAGCTGCGTACGCCCGCCCTCCTTGCACTTAGAAGCGCTCTCTCCATTGGCTGCGGCCGGGTGCTCTTGCCAATCAGGAAGCCGCTATCATGGAGGAAGGGAATAAATACAAGATGGCTGCTCATATAAAACCAGGCATTGGGCTTCGCCTTGGCGATGGGGGAATAGAAGGTTTAACTCGCACTCTGAGGGTTGTGCACGGTTCCTGCTCGTGTTACTGCTGCTCCCCTGGGGGGAGTGAGATCGCGATCGTTGCCGGCCACAGCAGCACTCAGCCGCTCCCCACAGCTCACTGGTGGGGCCGAGGCCGGGTGCGGCGACCGAGAGGCCCGACCTAGGCCCTGCGCACTCCTGCCCGGGAGAGCTGCGCCGGCCTCGCCTCCCCCACTGCTTTCTGTCCCGCCGCTCGCCTCCAACGCGACCCAGCTCCGGGCGGCCATGGCCGTCTCCAGGTCGGTAGCAGCCGGGAACGGAGCGGGAAGGAGGGCTGGCAGCGGCGGCCCGGAGTCCCTAATCCTCCGTAGGGCCTGGCTTCTGGAGGTGCGGGGGGAAAGAGGGGTGCCCAGTTTCCACCTTCTCATTGCTAGGTAGCTTGCGGGGCCTCGCTGGCACCTCCACGTTCTTCAGGGGCCTGGGCCGCCTCGGTGGGGTCTAGGGGGTGGCCGCGTACTCCGGCGCCTGGGTTTGCTTCCTGGCCTGGGGTAGCTCCCGTGCTTGGCGCAAAGGGAAGTCCCCTCTCTTCCTTAGGCCACAGGGGCTCTGCCCGGGGCGTATCGGGCTTCCTTCGAATTCGACACCTTCGTTTTGTTGTCTAGTCTTTCGCTGGGATAAACTGCTATGGAATAGAGAATAATAGTATCGAGTCTCAAAACCATGCAAGAAACCGTTTTGTCTTTCACAGCTCTTAGTTGTAAATTAACCCAAATTTTTTAAAAAAGGCTTCCATGGAGAATAAGTTATTAGTTTGTCGTGGCCCTGCCTCAAGATGTTGGGTAGTATCTGCTTACACACGTGTGCTGGGGTGTGCCAGTGTTTAAAATATTCACAGATACAGTCTTGATAGAGTTGCTCTATAAAAATGCTGAGCACAAATTCCTGCCATTTCTGTGTGTGTGTGTGAAATGGGCATGTTAAGCTTTGTAACAGGGTAGTTGAAAGGAAACCATAAATCCAAATTAACCTTGTGATAGATTATCTTCAAGTCACATGTTGGTAGTATCTCTGTACTTCCGAAGTGCTGTGTCAAAAGTAAATTTTGTTTCTGAAGCTGTATGTTAATAAGTTTATAATTCTATATGGCAATGTAAAGATGTGTACACTTATAATGGAAAGCCATTATTAATCAATATTTGTAATGGCTATACTAGTAGCAGAAGGTTTAGTTTGAGCTTTGTAGTTTCTACAAAGTATCCCTTCTCTTTTTTTTTTTTGTCAACTTGTTACATATTAGGCTATTGGGCTTTTTTCCAAAGCTGTCCAAAAGAATGTGGAAATAGTAAGGATTGCTGTAACAAAACTACTGTGTATGTTAAAATACTACTGTAAGCCATCATGTAAACTATAGTACTCTAATTACAATAGGTCTGGGGCAGTCTGCCTAAATAACTATCCTAATGTACATGTGATATGGGTGCTAACTGGAATACTAAGATGCAGCTTTTCATCTGTATACTGAAGTGTCTGTTGTGAAGATTTCAAAATCAGTTGCCACTGTTTCTGTATTACTGTAAAACCACAAGGATTTAATGAAGATCAGTAATGCTTGATGCAAAGATCTAGTTAACACCTGTTTGGCCTGGTAACTGATAGGAGAAAAAAATCTGTTTTAGAGAAGGCTTATACTAAGCCCAGTGTGTAGTAGTCAAAAGTTGGTACATTAGTAATGTAATGTGTGACATTTTGAACTGTACTGTGAAGCATTATCTTGCCATTTAAGCATAAGATACAGAATTTTAATGGTGATGTAATACTTGTGAGTTGGTACAGATATATTTCAGTTCTACATGTAAAGTAGGTAAAAGAATTGCACATTTTGCAATGCTGTAACGTTTTTGTTACTTCTGGCAAATGTCAGTGTTTCTGTAAGTGTAAAAAGTGATACTGTGTAAATGAACCCTCACACATGGGTTTTAATAGGGCAAAACCTGTCTATATCCCTCTGAAGTTACATAGCAACTCTTGACTAACAGATCTTTCAGGTGCTGGACCATAGGAACGTTTGATATGTCAATGTTGCACTTGTAAATTAAAAAAATCTTTACCTTCAGAACATGGAATTTCAAAGGTTCTTTCTTTCCTTGGAGAGATATTACAGGTAAGTATTTTGTGCACTCACATATTGAGTAATTATGCATCCATAAAGAGTGCAGTTCTTCCAGCTTTTGTACAAGCTCCATTTAATTTAGAGGTCTGCACTTTTCCTAGGTAGTTACATTTAATATTTTTGAAGGACAAATACAATATTGCTGAATGATTTTGACTATACAAGTGTGGAAAGTTAGGAAGAAGTTGATACAAATTAATCTTTCTGCAAGGAACATGGGGTTTTTTCCTAGTAAAAAAACATTGATAGCAACAAAACACTAATTAGGGTTAGTTGTGTTAGTCATATTTTTTTTTAAATTGAAATTTTTTGGAGGTGCATACAGAGTTAATTTTACATTCTCAAATGATCAAATCTTGTTTTCACAGTAAAATTTAGTTTCTGCTATTTTGGCCAGTTGAAAATCTTTCTCAAAACTCTAGTCTGTTTAGGAAGATCTAAACAAACACAGTGTTTTAAATTATTTCAAAATCGGACTAAGATATATTTTGAGGGTTTTTTTGCAATTATTTTTAGGATGAAATTAATAGCCACTTATTTTTAATCTATTTGTTACACATTCTGATATCTTACATAGACTGAAAACTTGCCTCTATGTAATGCTGCTGTAATGTTACACTAGAAAACAGATTTAAAGGCACAGGGCAGTAGATATCTCATACCAAAAGATGTTTCTGAGTAGTTGCTTTGTATATGCTCATGTCTTTGGTAGCTTTAAGCTGAAAAGACTAATGAACACTGTCATCCAGAAGTATGTATAGGTGGAAGGTTTATGTTCTTCCTGTGAATAAACAAGCTATTTTAGTAGGCTTTATCTTCTGTCTCCAGTCTTACATGAAGTATAATGTTTGCATAGATATGAAAAATTAAAAATAATTCTTGATAGTGGAACCGAGAAGGGAAAAAAGGAAGTCAACTTTTGTTTCAACTTCATTCCTATAAAGTATATAATCCAAGTAAATGAATACAATGGCTTACTAGTGATCTTTTGGGGCACATCAGATAAAAAAGTAATGCTGGCAATTTATGGAAAATGACAACACTTACAGAATACTCATGGTGATTGAGTTTCAGTAGATAATAAAGCATTGGTAGTACCTCTCAGCATATAAGTTCTTTCTAGCTTCTTTAATGTGTTAAAAGGCATCTTTGTATCATTATTCCAAAACCAAGGCTATTAATTATTTTCTCCTATTTTTAAGAGCCTTCACAGTACAAAGAGCAACAAATATGCTTTTAAAATATGATGTAATGCATGAAGCTGGTAAGATGCATTAAGAATAAACTTTTTTTTTTTAATAGGCATATCTTTAAGTTTGCCCTGAAATACTGTAAAGACAATCTCTTCAAGGTGTTTACAAAATACTTAAGCACATCTGGAAGACCTTAATAATTTGCTACTCATGCAAATCATTCTTATAAGTCCATCAAAGTTTAAAGCTAATTTCTAGAGTTTTTATTGTTATTTATTTGAATTTGTGTATAACTAGTAATATGTAGATTAGTGCGGAGGTGGGGTTGGAGATACATGCAGACGACTCAATACGAGCTACAACATGCATCCACTTTATTTTAGGATTTGCCGTATTTTATAGGGTTTATTATCAGCACAACTTACAGAATTAAACACTAATTGGTTCTGCTGGGTTAGTAACAACGCTATTATTGGTTAGTAATTGGAAACATTATTCAAAGTTAACAAAGGCATCACATCTCCTACTTTTGTTCTACTTTGTGATCAGTCCTCCATATCTTTCTTCCCCTTGTGATCTAACTTGTTTACTAAGTTCCAAGGCGAGTGTTCTTGTAGTTCCTTTAGCCTTAGTACATCAGTTTCTCACGCTATGCTTGTTTCAGCTTCAGAAAAGATAGAATTGTGCATCACTTCCAGGGGGCCATGGCCATTCTCACGTAGCCATCCACCAACATATTAGGACCCTAGTTTTTATTTAAAAATAAATAATAGAAGGTTGTGATAGTAAACCTCCTGGAAAATGAGTGGGTCTTGTGTTGCTTTTGGCTTTTCAAATGTAGAGCTGTAACTTGCCAAGATCAAACAGTTGCACTGGCTAGCATCACTACTTGAATGTTTCAAGATAATACTGCATCTCTGGGAGACAGCAGTTCTTGCAAGATACCAAAATTATACATATACTTTAAAAAAAAAATCTTTTATGGGCCCTGTTTACCGTTTAGAAATGTTCTTGCATCTAAAAGAATTCACATTCCAGCTTACTTGGAAGATTTTACTTCATGGCTGCAGTTACACGAAAAGCAAGACTTAAACTGAACACAAGTATGTTTTCACCACTAAAAAGCATGTTCCTCTGCCATCACTCTAAGCAGTGTGATTGCAAGAGCTCTGACTTAAGGGGAGGGGGGTGGGAAACTGTGTAACTCTCTTGTTGGCAGAGGTTAACTTGGAGACCAGAAGAGCTACCTGCTGACCTTGTTGCTGTTTGTGGGAGGGGGTGCTGATGCCGCCATGGGGAGTGGGGAAGCAGAAATAGTGTGTGCACTCCTGTCCAAGTGGGATAGGACTGTAAAATTTCTCAGACACCTAGCAGGCTGTAATGAAAGCTGAATGTCAGGATTGTTCTCTTAAGAATTCTAACCTGCTCCAACAACTAGAACTTGAATTCTCACTAAGACATTCCCTGTATAACTTGTTGATACACTTATTGTATTAGTGTATTTACAGCTGTTTTAATTTAACTATTTTTACTCACAGTTTTTGTAATGTAATTGGTCATGTTTTTGGACTGCATGGTTGTGTGTAGATACATATGTAATATTTTACAAATAAAACTTGTACAGCCTAATGCTATGGATCATATATGAAATCTGCATTCCATATGGAATTAATTATACTAATTTAAGCATTCAGTTCCCTTCCATATGCAGTATATAATGCTGGGCCCATTGTGGCCTGGAACTCTTATTCTAGGTGACCCTTCCACTGCTCTGAGGGAAGCAAGAAGATTTCTGTTGTCCACAGCCCTGTCTTCATAGCTATTTACTTAAATCTCTAACCTAAGAAATAAAATCACAATCCATGCTTTGTATTTCATCACACTTTTTTTTTGTTGTTGTTCTAAATTTGGGTTGGTGATTTTATTTTATTTTTTTGCTTACTGATTGTGTATTGGAAAGCTATTTACTTGACTATTGAACAGTTTATGTGCTTTAGTAGGGGCTTAAGTTTTTTGAGCTTTAAAGCTGACCAAGCTGGGGTTTGACCAAATGATGAAATACCAAAGAATTATCAGGTCAACAAGAAAAACTGGGGCAACTCCATTAGAACTTAGGTTGAATTTCACAGTGACTGTCAACACTTTTAAAGTCTAATAATCAATTTAATAATGTTTTATAGGTTTATGGGCTATTTCTGTGTGAAGAAATAGCGCCTGGGATGGTGCATTTGGGTGTTGAAATAGGGTTTATCTACAATTCCTACGAGTGTTCCCTTTCTGATGGATGCTAGCTAGCAGTTTTCTGAAGAGTTCTGGGTGGAATCTGATGTTAGAGAATTACAAGAACTAAGGGTTTTTTTGTACAGTCACAATTTTGATAGCTTGGAGGTTATGCTAGGATGCTTATGAACTGCTCTGTACTAGATGGTCTTTACTGTCAGACAGGGACTGCTCCCTGACCAGTTAAACATACTGGTGCTCACAACTGTGTACAGTCTGAACAGGTGAGTTCATTAGCAGCAGTTATCAGTTTGATGTCCCTTTTGAGCCTCAACTCATGGGTCCAGCAGAGTGAAAATTTAATGAGAATTTATAGTTCACTTTAAATATTTTGGTAATTGTTCAAATGGAGATCAGCCCTCTTTTTGGAGAGGTTCCTTTAGGCAGCAAAGAACTGAAGATTTGCATGAAGAACAAGTGATTTGTTGCAACACCTGCTTACTGTGCAGTCATGTCTTAGTTTAATGCTGAATATGTGAAACTGATAGAGAAGCAGTGAGTGGAACATAGTTACCATGTTACCTGGACAGTACCACTGAGTGGGTTGTGCTGACTCTTTCAAAAGTACTTGTTCTCATGTTTGCCCTCTGTCATTTCTTTTATTTGTAGTCTTTGCTGCATTAATGCAGTGAAGAAGCAAAAACATTGCTATATTTAATGACTGGGGTTCAATAATGGTTTTTATGTACTTTTATTCACAAAATCCCCTTTAGTTAACTAAACTAAGCCTGTATGCATAGTCATTCTGCATAAGTGTTGATTAGCTAAGATAACATTATCTCTCTAATTTGCTCTTCTGATTAATACCAATGTAAATGATTTTTTTGCCTTTAGAAGTTTTCCTCAGAACTACTTTTAAATTTTGATTTTATTATTAGATACTTTGGGTGGTGGTAGTCTAGTGGTGGAAGAGTTTGAGTTGGCTGCTCCAGTTGATACCCTGTTCACAGACCTACTGGTCATTATTGAGTGTCTCTCAGGTGGTTCTATTGTGAAAGTAAGACTTCAGGCTTTAGTGTTTTCAAAACTAGTGTGCTTTAATGAAATGCACTGGGTTTAATGACTGAATATTTGTATGCAGAGGATTCACTTGCCTAATCTAGTTTTCTGGTGCTAGTTTAGATGGTATAATGTATCCTTACCATTTCAGAGTGACAACAGTCTTCTGCATCCTGTGTCAATGCCTGCTGACCCCATGTGGATTACTCATTCTGAAGTGTGTCAAGTGCTACTGAATGCCTATTCTTAAGCACCTGAACTGATGTCTTTATGTCAGAATCATTTCTAATGAATGGTGTCAGTGTAAAAGTTCATGTAGTATTTCTTAATAGAAAAAATACTTCATTTGAATCTAATGCTTTTCTTAAACTTTGAATTGCTGCTTTAGGATGTCTTGCTGATACACTACAGCAGTGAATAGAAAATCTAATTTCTCATGTGAGAGGAAAAAGGTTATCTACCTCTCTGAACAAGCTAGCGCCCTATTGGTGAGATATAGTTGATACAGGATTGGAAGATGACAGAAGTATTATCTAAACCACTGCTTATGAGCTAAAAGTGAATAACCTTGCATTTTTAATCTGTGATTAGAGTAGTTAATATGCAGAAGAACTAGTTTTAAAGATGTATTTAATTTTTAGCATTCATTTGTATTTAGATCTTTCATAACAATTCCTGTAACTTCCCATAAGTATACCCTGTTATACTTGCTTCTGTCTTCCATAGGCTTAGAACACCTTTTCTGACAGCCTATGTTGAACTTTTTCACAATAGTTTAAACATCTGCATTGTAGAGCATTTCACTCTATCACAGTGATTTGGACTTGTGTTAGATATGTGAATATGAGCAACACCATGCTTTGCTAACAGCAAAGGCTAGAAAGGACAATTCTGATTGCACTGTGTGGAGAGATTATAGACCTGCTTTTAGTAACAACTTCATATTGCCCGATAACTAATTGATGAACTAAGCATACCGTAAAGAGAGCTGTTAACTGTCCTGATTATTGTGAAGGGAATAATGAATGTTTGTTACTTCTTTGATAGATTTGATTGCTGATGCAGTCTTTATTTACTTGCTTTTTTTAATGCGATGACTCTCGTTCAGTAACTCTAAACAAGAGAAGCAAGTTATTCTGAAAATACATGGTCAGGGTGTCTTTCACTAAATACAGTTACTGTGAAAATAGAGCTGCTGATTAAATTCCTGTATTTCATGGCAAGATCACAGGTATTGGCTCATTTTGAAGCTGTAAATACAACAACAGGTTGGTAGTTGGGGGGAAATATGTGAAAAGTAAAATTTTGTAGTATCCTGGAAAAGCAGAGTTTGATACTATAGATCAGAGGCTGTGTCTTCAAAATAAATGATAATGCACAGTACAAGGACTTGAGCCCTTTTTTTTCTATCAGACAGAATTATAAGAAAACATATCTTAACAGTATTTATTTTTCAAGATTGAAGATGTAACACAGAACAAAGAAGGGAACCATTTCTAGTAATTGGATTTTTTTTAACTAATGTTTCTAACAACTTTATTTTTTTTTTGCTTACCAAATTTAATGTGCTTTTAGAACATTTATGCTTGCTGTTAGAAAAGAAGTACATTTTTCACCCTTTGAATTGGCAGTCTTCAGGCAAACATTTCTTCTGTTTGCATTAGATAAACTAGAAAATCTGGAGGAATATGAATAGAAATAGGCAGCTGAGCTCTGAATAGCGTAACATTTTCGGTTTCTGTCAATCATGTTTAGGCTTGATCGTCTCTTTATTTTACTGGACACCGGTACAACACCAGTAACAAGAAAAGCAGCTGCCCAGCAACTTGGGGAAGTAGTGAAACTGCATCCTCATGAACTGAATAATCTCTTATCTAAAGTAAGCACATTTTAATTTTTTCTTTTCATTACTTTAATGGTGAGAATTAAACTAGTTTAAAGGGGTGTGGGTTCTGTGGGAAGAATAAAAAGCGCAGTAGTCTTGTATCCTTTGGAAACAGGAGACTTAAGAAAATTAGGTGAATATTTCTGTTTAACTTGCTGTTTTTTGAGCATCTGAAACAGTTACATATGTGAGGTTTCACTTTGCATTCAGTATTGATGTTTGGTGTCTACTGTAAGTTCAGATTTTCTTCTCTAAAGAGATGCTTTACTGCCATATAAACATTTCTGCATCTCCCTTTAAAGATCGCTACTTGTGTGAAACAGCATTGAAAATAAAGGAGTTTGCATGTCTTTGAGTGCTGGAAAATGGAGATTTCTATTAGTTTGAGACTTCATTCTGGTCAAGTCTAGTAAAGCCACCAAAAGTAGTCTGTATCTCACAGCTGAAGATGGCTGAGTGACCTCAGTTCCTCTCTTCTTGAACAGGTACCCTCACCACAATTGATGGTATCAATAGAGTGGCCAAGAAAATATTGAATACCAAAGCACTTTCAGAAAAAGAAATACTTTTTGCAAATTTGAGATGTAGTGGTTAATTAGTTTAGAAGAGCCTATGTGCTTCAAATGACACATGTTGTCTCTCTTCTTGGGTTAAATAATTTCAAATATTTAAGGTCTATTTATTTATTTTGAACACTTCCTTTTAGGAAGCAAAACCTCCAAAAATCTCAAGCTTTGTTCAGTACCTTGAAGAAATGATGGTTGAGTTTAATAGGACTAAATACATCTCAGAAATGCTATGGCAAGAAGTCTTCTAAGGAGTGAGCAGTATATAGAAGGCTGCTTGGATTTCTTTGATTCATTTTCATCCTTTGTTTTTGACATTTTCCATCCTTTGTTTTTGTCGTTTTCCATGCTGTCTTAACCCATAGCATTAAAAATGTGTTTTAATGGAGCATAATAGCTGATGGATTTTCTGAAAGCACATTTTAAGCAAATATTTATTAATCTCTCCTTAAAGGTGTTAGTGTATTTAAGAAGTACGAATTGGGATACTCGTATTGCAGCTGGCCAGGCTGTTGAAGCAATAGTGAAAAATGTACCTGAGTGGAATCCACCTCCAAGAACAAAACAAGGTGCTGCTTGAATTATGTAGAATTCATTGTTTATCTGATGCACAGTGACTGTGATATGAGACTTTCAGGCAACTATGTTATTCTGGTTTTTTATAGAGTATAGACTTTTTTTATATGCATGGACTATTGGTAAACATCTTTGTGTTCATACTCAGTTACAGTGATGTGCCTGACCTTTGTTTCTTCTAAAATTGCTGTGCTTGTGCTCTGTACCCTCATAAAGCTTTTATAAATAAAGGAATAATCAGTGAAATAACAAAACTTTTAACATATCAACTTTGTTATGATATTTTGCAGACATTCTTCTTTCTTTGTTCCCTTGCTCAAAGCACCTTTCTGAGGGAGGTGAAAAGACGGCCTGTTGAAATCCATTCTGTTTCTACTCCAATTTGCATCTGAAATTGTCATGTTATAGATGTTAGAGCTGCTTTTATTGTCAACTTATGGACCTATTGCCGGGGATATTGTCTAAACCCATTGTCACTATCTATATTCACAACTTTATGTGGCACAGGTTCAAGAAATTCACTATTAAGAAACCAAAACCAAACCAACCAACAAAAACCAAAAACACCCACCCACCAAACCATAACAAATATGATCCATACAACTCATCTGTTTTGAAGTGATTTTATATTCTTCTCATTAATTGCCTTCTGGTTTTGTTGCTGCAGAATTTGACGAGCAAGTTCTGCATTTGCCTTATTGATGGTTTACAAAAAAATATTTCTCTCCTCCATCAACTTCTATCCAGATAGAAGTTGCAGAGTCTTCAGTCTTTACTCACATGACAGCTGCTTTTTCTTTTTGATAACGTCTTTCCTGCTCTGTGCTTTTACCTGCTCTTGTCCTTCTCGAGGTACACAGAACTGCACCCAGTGCACCTACAGCTCTAGAGCACTGATATTTATGCAGTGGCAAAATGATGCACGTTGTCATGTTCTCAGTATCATTCCTGCTGATGCCCAGTAGTTAGTTGGCTCTTTTGGCTGTCATTGCCCAATGAGCTGGTGAATACAGAAAACAGTCAGCATTGCCTCCAAGTTATTTATTGAATGTTAACTGCCAGTGTTAAGTATGATTTAGGTTATTCCTTTTGCACCTTATATGCCTATCTGTTCCAAGAGTCCTCCTTAGATTCTTTAGTGCCATTGTGACTTTTGGTTACCTGAAAGAGCTTATTGTCATTGTCATCTACATGCTTAGAGAAGAGTGTGTAATGAAATCTCCATCCCCTGCTGAATTTTCTATCAGTAAAGACTGATAGAATTTGTTCCACCACTGATCCCTGAAGGACTTGAAGATAACTTCTGTCTATAACCACTTTGCTGAAGCTTTTGAATATGTTGTGTCCACTGGATCCCCTCTATCCACTTTTTGGAGCTCTTTAAGGACCTTGATAATCAGGTTAATGAGAGGTATTTTTTAGGAGCCATTCAGACTCTTTCTGCAAGTTACGTATCCATATAGTTAACTTTTACTTATAGACTCTGCTATCTTAACAGGGAACTAGACTAGTGAAATTAACTTCTACCCAATAAATACTTGCAGCTTTTATACATGGAAAGTGAGCAACCTGTCAATCTTAAGAGTACAGCAGCTCTTTTGAATGTATTGACCAGTTCTTGCATATCTGCCTAGCAAATATGAAATTGAAAAGGTAATTGCATGTGTTTGAGAAAATGTACCATTTAAAAGGGTTAACTGTCTATGCAGACATTTGTTTATTTTATTTCAGTTAAACTGTTTGATACTGTCAAATACACATTTTTACAGTGGTCTGGTTGCACTTAGATTCTTAGGCTTGCTATAAATCAGTTCTCTTTTTGTCTTTGTGTAATTGAATGTTAACTTCATGTATGAAGAAATAAATGTAGGTTTATTTTTGTACAGTGTTTTGTGCAGTTAATCATTCTACTGTAAATGAACACACTTCCATAAATGTGTGGAATGAAACACACCATTCTAAATGCTGTATTTATTGTAGACAACAATTGTATATATACTGTTGGTTGTAATTCAGGATGTGAACATGCTGGATTATGTAGGAATAGCCAAACATTTTGGATACTAAGCTGCATGTGAATAAGAGCCACAATATATTAATCTTTGAGTGAGGGGAGCAAGTACTTTAGAAGTGAATTCATAGCCAGAAAATGGCAAGACACTTTGTGAGGAACAAATCTCTTCTGTATTAATATTGAATATGCTGTACCTGCAGCTGGATTTGAGAAGAGCTGATAACTAGTCTTCGGT
Source organism: Ceyx melanurus (assembly GCA_024611195.1). NCBI lineage: Eukaryota > Metazoa > Chordata > Aves > Coraciiformes > Alcedinidae > Ceyx > Ceyx melanurus. Next base: position 72,235 of record JANHGL010012415.1, on the reverse strand, counting down.
AGCCCTTGGTAACTGACTTTCTCCCATACCAGTTAAGACCCCTCTCCAGCTTCCATATCAGGAATGCTTGGCTGTTGATGATGTGATATAGTATTGGCATGGTTCTTGTCTGTGCTAAGTGTGAGGTATATGCTGTTCAAACTTCAAGTTGGCTGTGTGTACAAAGTCCTAGTGGTATGTCAGTGTTGAGGATGTTAAAATGTAAATTTATCAATTTATTTCAATTAAAAAAACAGTTCCTTCTACTCAAGTAGCTTTATCAGTCCTTGTGAAACAACCTTTATAATTAGTGAATCAAAATGCTGTATATTTGATTATTCCTTTGAAAGAAAGAAATTTTCTTCCTCTTTCAATTAAACTTCTGCAATAAGTTTAAACAAAAATTTCATCACACTCTTCTTAATGATATTTCCAATGTCCTATCTAGAACCAGGCTCAGAAAGTCCTGTGGAAGATACACCTTCAACAGATCGGTTGCGTTTCGACAGATTTGATATATGTCGGTTGTTAAAACATGGTGCATCTCTTCTTGGATCTGCTGGTGCGGAATTTGAAGTTCAAGATGATAAATCAGGTATACTTTATATTTTACTTGCAGACAAGGGAACTTGGTGATTTGAAAAAGTTTGTTGTCTAAAAAGGCAATATTAGTAGTCATCCATGGTTTCTCGGAAAGATAGGAAATAATGGAAGACAATCCTCCCTAAATTGATTTTCATTATGTTCCTCTAGTTAAGCATTTTGGTTGGTTTGGGTTGGGTTTTGTTTGGTTGGTTTTGCTTTTTGTTTGTTTGTTTTTGCTTTTTTGTAGTTTGCACTTTTTTCTAGATGGCATGTATTGGTTGTTTTGTGTTTTCACTTAGCAGAATTAGAATGTGTACATGAGGGACAAGGAGAGAGGAAACTTGAAAGAGGGAGCAGAAAAAGCAATATTAAAGGCTTCTGTAGTATGTCTGTAGAGGTGCAGGAACTATCACCACTTGTTCTTTAAAGCAGTATTCCCAAATACAGTAGTAGGATGATGGTTATTTAAAAGCTTTAAGATTTCAAATTAGAAAGAGTGCATGAAAAATACTATGATAGAGCTGTTGAAGTTGAAAGGTAAAATATCAGTGCCTGTGTGATGTCTCGAGTGACTTGCCTGATAACTAACTATGCAACTTTTTATCTGGGAGTTGGTTTATGTAAGTATAATGGCATTTAATTATTTTAGCCTAAGATATTTTTTTTTGCTACTACTTTACTTTTCTGCTCTGATTTCAGTCTATCTTCTAGTTTCTGCACCAAATGAATGCTATAGATAAGACTCTGCTCTGATTGCACAGCCCTGTTTCACTTGTGTGATGTGTTTTATGTGGTGTACAGGGAACATCACTAGCTCTGGCTACCGGGCTACTGACACTTAAGCAATATCCTGGCTGCTATTTTATTGCTTGCCACTTTTTATTCTAGGCTAATACAGTGTTGAACAAATCTCTTTTAATGAAATCCTACATGCTTAAAAATCAACTACATGGAATAGGACACTTTAGTTCACAGACATCCGATATTGATCCTAGTGATTGCACAATTTTATGAATGAAAATAAATTTGAAAAATCTAGAAAAAGGGAAATTAAAAATAGCTTTAGTTTCTGGGTTTTTTTTTAACTGGTAGGAAAATTTTCAAATATTTTCTTCTGCATTTTGTAGCAGCTTCCCTTTTCAAGTAAGTAGCCAACTTGGAGCAATTCCAGCACCCTAGGAAAGTCATGCTTATCCTTTAGCCTGTGTTGCCATGTGGAGTTAGTTTGGGCAGGAGACACCTGGATCTAGTGCATTTTACAAGAAAGAATCTTTAGGCTAAAGAAAACAGATTCAGGTTCCATCTAGCTTAATACAGGATATTGAATTGAATATCATTTGAGGGGCTTTATTGGTGGTCATCATTCCTTAGGTCAGAAGATAAAGTTGAGGAGGAAAAGAAGCCTTTGGGTGGGGGATTACAAAACAACAAACCCATAAAAACCCCAGGCTGCCAATTTCAACAGTTCTCACAAGGATGCATGAGCTGAATAAGAGTGTGCTATAATATAAAATAATAAATAATTTTTAGGGTATTAATTCACACCTTTCAAAATCCTCTCTCCTAATAATTCAAGGAAAATTTGTTTCTTTTACTTCTGTAGGCCAAGTATAATTTAATGAATTTAATGGGAGCCATTTTCTGTTTAAAGATTGATCACCATTTCAGTACTAGTATCGATAGATTCAGCAACACAAAAGGTCTTCCCAGGAATTAGTGTGATGTGCTTTTAAGATTGTATGATATATTAGCCAAGTATCATTTAGTTCTGTAACTTTTGGCTTTCCTATGTTATTGAGCAAATCTTCAATTGCATCTTGTTGGAAATCTGACACATCTTCCATATTCAAAACTTTCAAGGTGAAATCGATCCTAAAGAGAGGATAGCACGACAGAGGAAGCTGTTACAAAAGAAACTTGGCTTAGATATGGGTGCTGCAATTGGGATGAATACTGAAGATCTGTTCAATGATGAAGATCTGGACTATTCTCCTTCTTCAGTTTCACAAGTAAACAAACAACCTGTAGGTAAAACCGTGGGCTGTTTGACTGCAAGGAATAATACAGTGGGTTTGCTTTATTTGTGCTTCTGCAATTATAATCTTTAAGTAGCATGATCAATGTTTAATATGGTATTCTTTGGACTCCTGAGTTCTTATACCCCATAGTTGCCAGTTACTATTTGATGTCTAACTGCTGCTCTGAGTTTGAAATAAAAGGCTGGGGAAGTTGAGAACAATGTGGGTATGAGAATTTTTCAGGACCTTCACTGCAAGAATTGATAATGAACAACTTCTCTTTCAGACTCTTCAGGCTGCTGAGTTAATTGACTCAGAATTTCGAGCTGGTATGAGCAGTAGACAAAAGAATAAAGCCAAAAGAATGGCTAAGATATTTGCAAAGCAAAGATCCAGAGATGCAGTGGAAGTTAATGAAAAGAGGTATAATAATGAACTGGTTTGCTTTTATTTCTGTTAAAGTAGGATTGTAATTTGATTTATCTGTTGAAAAAATTCCTATATATATTTGCATCTTAACCTTTTATGTGTTAATTTTGCTGTAAAGGTGAAAGGCTTGTGTGCAATGCTTATTCCCAGGAGAGCTTTGTTAAGGAATCTAGCTTCAGAAGGATCTTGAAATAATGGTGTGTTACAGCTTAAATTTTGCCTCTTGTCCCTGTTATGAAATCTGATTTGATAATAGTGTGTGAAAATGGAGGATTTAAGAAAAGTATTAACTAAAAAGTTAAGATTACAGCTTTCTGATGTTCCTCTCTGTAGTTTATAATAACATGTTCTTGTACCTGCTGTATTTATAACAAGCAGTAATCAAAATTATCTTTCCTTGCTTTTAAGAATTCTGTATCACTTGGAAAAGGTTGAGAAGAATTGTCTGTTTGGGACAGCATTATGCTGCCTCCTCACTAGATATATTTTATTTTTTTTTAACATGTAAACTTAAGTATTTCACACATTGAAAGGTTTTGTATTCTTATCAAGCTTTATTGTATTTGAAGACTTTCACTGTAGAAGTAAGTACTTCCCCTAAAGCATATTTTAATTTCATAAACTTTCACTTTTTGCATGTCAGCAATGATAGTACTGATGGGGAACCAGAAGAAAAGAGAAGAAAAGTTGCAAATGTTGTTATCAACCAGCCTGCCACAGACTCAAAAGTGCTGCCAGAAAGTGCTTCAGAAGAGGTGCGATGTATTCTGCTGTTAGCAGGAAAAATCATTCAGTTTTTAGCAGAGTAATGTAAAATAATACTCCTTTTATGCTCCCAAATTCTTTAGTCATTTTTGCATTAAAAGAAATGAAATAAAGAATGCCACTGTCAGCTTGAAGCAAATGATCTTCAATCTGTTTATAGCACTGAGAAAAAAAACACATTTAATCCACTGGTAGTAGTTTGTGACCCAGATGAACCCAAGTGGGTGGCTTACAGGTGTCAGACCTGGGTATTACACTGTAAAACTGTGCTAAACACTTAAATAGCAGGATTACACTAAGCCATAAATAATTTGTTCTAAATGTTCATGTACACTTTATTTAAACTTTGCCTTGCTTTAATTAGGCTTAATTTAGAATTAATTTCTATCTTTAGTTGAAGATTTAAACGATGACTGTAGTCCTAGAAAAACTTGCATTTGTTTCATTAAACTGCAATGCTGAAAAATTGTACAAAATGCTATGCCAGAATACAAATAGCATGTACAAGTTTATATAAAGAGATTTTATCTTCTTTGGTCTGTATTCTACAGAAATATGCTTTCTCCAGAAATATCTTATTAATTAAATTATTATTTGCAAAATGTTGACTGGAAAATCAATTTGAGATATTAATGATCACTGCAGGCTGAATAGCTGCTGCTTGCTAACCTTTCAAATGCTTGTGTTTGTGATGGTGTGAATTTACTTGTTAACCTTGTAATTTCCTCCTGCAGCCATGCCAGCTTCCTTTTAGGAAATTCTGGCTACTGGATATGTTTGTTTTTCAAAAATGTTTTGAAAATTGAGGTATTTATTACAGGATTCAATGACCCAATTTGATCATGTAGTGTAATTTCAAACTGAGACTTGCCAACTACATTCTTCAAAGGCAAAGTTCATAAACTTCAAGAATCACTGGGAGATTTAGCATGGTTGCTGAAGGGAGGCTGAATTACAGAACATAAAAATTAGTTACCATATAGAAGAGGTTATAATAGTAACAGACAAATTTAATAAGCTTTTTTTCAAAAGTTCCAGTTGCAATCAGTAAAATTTCTGAAGTATGGAAGAAGGTTGTTTGTTGTTTTTGTTTTGTTTTTTTTTTATTCTACCTAGTAACAAAGAAAATACTTCATGTCATTGTTATTTCCATGTACGTAAGTGGAATACAGTATGTATTCACCTGATCCCTTCTTTTATTCTCATACTTTTTTTTATTAATTTAGGCAAATGAATGGCCTTTGGAAAGCTTTTGTGAAGAGGTGTGCAATGATCTCTTTAACCCTTCTTGGGAGGTAAGACATAAGTGTAGTATCAAAGGTGTAACTATAGAATTTTTAATTTATATTTTAAAAAATTCAACAGATACAGAAATTTTATGTGTAAGACTCAAAAGTATTTTGATAGTTATCAAAAGATGTCAATCATAAATACGAATTATGTTGCAGAGACAAATCAGCTTTTAAAGAACTTAAGTGGTTTTTAACATTAATTTAAGGGGAAATGAAAACAGGTGTGTAGTGTATAGTCAAGTAGAGTGGGAAAGATGGAATGTAGTGGTTCTGAGTGAGAATTCTGGAAATTTTGAAATTCAGGCAAAATGAAAGCACATTAATCTGTCGGAATGATTAATAAAACAGATGAAATAAACAAAATAAAGAGTTTGAGGAATATTGTTTGAGTCCGTTGCTGACAACAGTGGCATGTTTGTCTAATGCTAAGCTATTTGAAAAGGGGGAGAAATCACTCCTTTGGTAACAGGAGGTAGACTACAAGTCATTAGCTGTTACCTTAATTAATAAGAAGGCCCTTTTAACTCTTGTAGAATTAGAGTATAACAGCCTTAGAAACTATATATTTGTTTGTCTAGAGAACGTATTTTTAATATGTTAAACATATGTTAATATGTTTAAAACCTGTTCTGCTTACCCTTTCATTCAGTCCTTACACTGGTTTCCCCAAGCTTTTATATCAGTTCCAAGCAAAAATATCTAGGTAGCTGATAATGATCTCCCTTGAGCAGAAGATGGAAATAACTGTTGTCAAGTAACTTGATTTTTTTTTAATAAAAAAGGCTAGCATTTTAAAGATTAAATGTTAACACCAACTGTAATATACTTGGTGGTATGTGTAGCATAGTTTCAGTGATAGCAAGTTGGTCATGCCTATACTGACCTCAAACCTGGAAATAGAGAGACCATATGGAGCCAGCATAATTATTTTAGGGCCAGAAAAAGGATAATTATATTTCTGTGGCACATCACAGAAGGCTAATAAACCTCACTTTACTAGAAAGCAGGCTGCTTACAGTTGAAGACAAAGTCCACTTGTCTTCTAGAATGTAGACATTCTAATAGTTTTCTTAATACATTTGATATAGGGCAGAGACATCTTAATTAAGGAAGAAGAATAATACAGAATCATTATTACAGTATGTTTTGGATTAAAATCAGGTTAAACTACATCAAAATACATGTTTATGAAATGGCCCTCTGGCATCTTTTGCAATGTCTAGAGGCAGCCTGGATGACTAGTTGAGACTGCTTCCTCAGCTTATAGGCAGCTGAAGTCAGGCAACATGAATCCTACTACTGGTATTTCCTTTGTACGTTTATCTGTCTTGCTGTTGTGTTTGCAGAAGCTGAGAAGTTAACTAGGAAACTCTTCTTCTTTTGGATTGTGAAAATTAGCTCATAAGCAATCTTGGACAAAATAAATATATTATGAACAATCAGGATTTTAACACTAGGTTCTGTGGCTGGTTTTGATTGGCTTGCTTGTAGCTTAACAGCTGAGCTTTGCTTATGAGGATGTGAATGCCTGCATTTCATTTAAAATAATTTGATGGAGGACCTACCAACTTTGTCGGTTTAGTTGTTATGGTCATGAAATACATGGTTGTTATGAGCAGAAAATTATTGTATATGAAGTGTTCTTACAAAAAATGTAAGCTTTGCTCTAACTTATGTGAAGGCCTCTCAAAGCTGCTTATTTCCAGCTACTACTAATACCTGTGTCTGTAGCACATCTTTCTCCTGCTGTCCTGCTATTTCCAAAGTTTATCCTAGTATGTTCAGCTACTCTTATTTGGTGACATACAAATAACTACAATTTGCTTTCCTATACCACTTGTTCATTTTTTTTTTTAATATTTAGCCAAGCAAGGCAGGTTTATAAGAGATACAAAATAGTATTTCTCAGAAATCTGTTCTGCAGTGCCCAAAATATTAGTGGGAATCCAACATCTGTTTAAGAAATACTAAGAAATACTCTTATATAAAGTGCTTAATGGTTACTTTTTGACAGGTGAGTGTTTAAATACTGCCCTTTCCCACAAGGCTAACTGCACTTGAAGCATCTCTATTAAGAATAAAGTAACATTGCTTCAGTTACCCAATGTGACTTTCATCTTCTGTTTCTAAATATTCAGAAAACCAGTTTTTATTTCATTTTCTAGGTTCGACATGGTGCAGGTACTGGACTGAGAGAGATACTTAAAGCTCATGGTAAAAGTGGTGGAAAAATAGGAGATAGCTCTTTAGAAGAGGTAAGTTTCCAGTCATGTAGACTTAGACTTTACTTAAATGAAGTTTAGAAATCAGATTTGAAACAGTTAAGTTTTGCAGGAGGTAGGTGGTGTGGGACAAAATAAACCATGAAATTTGTCTGCTGAAGATAATCTGGATGGAATCACTGTATGCATAGATTAAATGTTTACATTATTTTTTAAAGTCCTGTACAAAAAATACTACTATATAAGCAGTAATTAACATGCAGCCTGTAGTCAAATTACTGAACACTAGCTTCTATATTAGAAAATACCATTTTTAGGGTATGAAAGGATGTGCTGAAATAAAATTGACAAGTTATGTAACTATAGTAAAGTGTCTTGGATTATGTAATTCTACTACTTACTAAAACTTACTAAATAGTAAGGTGATTTAGTCAATCCACTTGCTTTATTAGTATGAGAAAAAGTATTTAAATAGTCTATTTAAAGACAACAGGGGCTGTCTTCATAGGAGAAGACTGAGAAGAGATCTTATTAATGTCTATAAATATCTGAGGGGTGAGTGTCAAATGGAAGGAGCCAACATTTTTCTCTGTAGTGCCCAGTAATAGGACAAGGAACAATTGGGTATAAATGTAAGCATAGAATGCTCCACCTTGGCATTTGAGGGTGACAGAGCTCTGGAACAGGCTGCCTAGAGGGGTTGTGGAGTCTCCTTCTCTGGAGACTTTCAAAACTCACCTGGATGCGTTCCAGTGTGGCCTGCCCTGTGTGATTCTGCTTTGGCAGCATGGTTGGACTCGATCTCTAGAGGTCCCTTCCAACCCCTACTATTTTGTGATTCTATGAAAGCAAAAGCTGCTGACTCTCCTTGCTTCTGTATGGAGCAGTATTCATTCCATGGAGATTCCAAGCTAATAACACACATTGCAATAAGACACTATGAACAGTTTCTTAACTTATTTATGGAAAGATTGTGTGTACTTCAGACTACCTTCAAAGGCTGCTGTGCATGCTGTATGCAGGCTATAATTATTTGACATGTATGGGAATATGAAATCCATAAAATGATGAAAGTTTTATTAAAATTATAGTTTTCAAGCTAAGTGGTCATTTAGTAAGCAAACAGTGGAGATGAGAAAGATGAAGCCTGAGCAGTTGCTTTTATGGGGCATTTGCTCTGAGATTCATAGTTATTGCTAATGTCAGTCAGTATAGATTATGTGAATGACCTTTGTGTGTTGTGTAGGGATACAACTATCATTCTGCCTTAAAAGGTGCTCTCTGCCCTTTTGATAAAGGTTCTATGTTGCATTTTTTTTTAAAAAATGATGCTTGTAGTAAACCAGGTGAACTGAATTAGTGCTATTTTGCCCTAACTATGTGTGCAACATGTTTAAATTCACTGAATATAGTCATGTCTTCTATAAATTTTAGTTAAAGCAAGCATATCAGAAATCCTTTGAGTACGTACAGTCAGGGTGTCCCCTTTTTCTCTTTTTACAGATGATTCAGCAACATCAGGAGTGGCTAGAAGACTTGGTTATTAGACTTCTCTGTGTGTTTGCATTAGACAGATTTGGAGACTTTGTTTCAGATGAAGTAAGTTGTCTTAGTGAACAGGTAGATCAGCACACTCCTGCAGGGACATACTGCAGCAGATCAGCTGTGCTTAGTACAGTGCTACTGCATGTGCCTATTGTATGTGCTTTCAGATGCTTACTATTTCAATCAGTATCCAATACATAAATTTCACCTTGTTTGTCTAGCAGTTCTGGTCACCTGACTCATACTGATTTCTTTCTAAGTCAGATATAATACAGAAGTATCACTTATAATTTATTCTAGGTGGTAGCACCAGTACGTGAGACTTGTGCTCAGACTTTGGGAGTAGTACTGAAACACATGAATGAGACTGGAGTTCATAAAACTGTGGATGTTCTCCTGAAGCTGCTTACACAGGAACAGTGGGAAGTGAGACATGGTGGTCTCCTAGGAATAAAGTATGCTTTGGCAGTACGTCAGGTAATAACCCTCATGACAACTTGCAGATTTTGTTTTTATAACAGACTTATTCACACACTTAAGAGCACATCTTAATATTTTGGGGCATTTTGTGTCCAGCATTTCGGGTCCAGCATTTTGATCACAACTCCATGCAGTGCAACAGGCTTGGGGACAAGTAACTGTAAAACTGCCTGGTGGAAAAGGACCTAAGGGTGTTGATCAACAGCTGCTAGAGCCAGCAGTGGAGTCACCATGCCTGGAGCTATTCAAAAGACCTATAGATGTGGTGCTGAGAGACCTGGCTTAGTGGTGGGCTTGGCAGCGTTAGGTCAATGGTTCAACTTGATGGGAAAAGCTTTTTCACAGTGAGGGTGACAGCTCTGGAATGGGCTGCCCAGGAAGGTTGTGGAGTCTTCTTCTCTGGAAACATTCAAGATGGGCCTGGATGTGTTTCTGGGTGACTTAGTCTAGATGATCCTGCTCTGGCAGGGGGCTGGAGTAGATGATCTTCTAGGTCCCATCCAACCCCAAACATTTTGTGATTCTGTGATTGATGATCTTAAAGATATTTTCCAGCCAAAATTATTATTCATATATGCTTTTTAAGTTTAAAAATGCTTTGCTTTTTTTTGGTAGGACATGATTGACACTTTATTGCCTAAAGTGTTGCCTGCAATAGTTGATGGTCTTCAAGATCTGGATGATGATGTCCGAGCTGTTGCTGCAGCATCTTTGGTACCAGTAGTGGAAAGCCTGGTGCAGCTTCAGTCTCAGAAGGTGACTGAATTTTTTTATATTGATTCGGATTGAAAAAATCACATTTGGTCTGAGTGAAGAAAATAAGAGACAGAGCTTGGATTTTCAATTCATTTGATTCTTTTGATAACCTCTTTTGCTTACTTGTATAGGTGCCTTTTATTCTTAATACCTTGTGGGATGCACTTCTGGAGTTAGATGACTTGACAGCTTCCACAAACAGTATCATGATCCTTCTTTCTTCCCTTCTGACTTATCCTCAGGTCCGCAAATGCAGGTAACTTGTTAATATTGCTTCAGTATGCATGTTTGTCTGTCCAGTCATTTTCCAATTGGAATAATCAAAGTTGCTTTCAGACCATGTGCCAAGGAGATGCTTCATTTAAATCAGTCTTTTAATTTTACTGTTGCTTTTCCTTAAAGTGAACATTAAGATGGTGCATTTTATTTTTTTTCTAGAAGATTGAGCAAAGCCCAAAGTATAATTTGGGAAGCAAGACAGTAAAAATACATGCTTGAATTGACTAGTTCTTTATAACAGTAAGAAAAAAAAGTGTTTATTGTGGAAAAAATACTAATTCAAACTATTTTAAATGTTTAAGCTGTAGTATCTGCGTCCTTTACTTTAAATCACCAAGCATATGCAATAATAATTTTATTTTAAACAAACAAAAAAGAAAACAAACAGCTTTGGGTTTGTTTTCTATTGATGAAACTAACTGATGATAAAAAGATTAACTGAGCTTCATGTGTCTGGTTTTTTTTTTTCTTGGTCACTGCCTCTGTATCTCCCTGTCACCTCCCCTTCCTGCGCTAGTATTCAGCAGTCACTCACCATTTTGGTACCGCGCGTGTGGCCATTTTTGCATCACACCATATCTTCTGTGCGAAAAGCAGCACTGGAAACATTATTCACACTGCTGTCCACCCAAGACCAGGTAAGAATTATAGCTGTTAGTGTTTTACTCTAATATATATTAGAATCTGCTTGATCATATGATATCCTTGTTTCAGAGCTCTTCAACATGGCTGACTCCAATTCTGCAAGACATGCTGAGGCACATATTTCAATTTTGTATCTTAGAAGGCAACCAAGAAATTCTGGATCTTATTCACAAGGTATTTATGTGGCTTATGAGTTAAATGTATAGTACTCATATACGCTCTGCTTTCACATCCTCTGTACTTTTGTGAAATGAGTTGTTTGTTCATGTTTATTATTTTGTAGTTAGTCTGTGTAGTCCTTTGCTACAGAGTGAAGAAGGAGAGGACTATTCCTACAGTGTATCAGCATATATGTGATCTTTTGTAGACTAGATACAAATTTGTCATTATTTCTTCTTTTTCATTCCCAAGGTGTGGCTGGAACTATTAAACAAGGCATCTGTACAGTATGTGGTTGCAGCTGCTTGTCCATGGATGGGAGCCTGGCTCTGCTTAATGATGCAGCCATCTCATTTGCCCATTGACTTAAACATGTTGCTAGAAGTAAAAACCAGATCAAAAGTAAGTGACATTTGACTTCAGTAACTGTTCTGGAAAAAGTATGAAATTGATTTGCACTACATAAAGACATGTTCTAAAGGTGTTAGAGGGGAGTGGTGGTGCTACAGCTCTAAATCTAACCCATCTTAGAAACATTAAGTCTGTAAAGCAAAATAATTCTTGTCAGGGTGTTCATGAGAATCAAAGTTCTATCATGTTACAGTCTATATGGTTCCAAAACCATCTGTTTGCAGGACTGAGTTAAGTCTAAAAGCAGTTACTTCTGAAAACTTGCTGAAAGAGGTTTCAGTTTTTTCAGCTTTGTAGATTCAGGTGATTATTATTTTTTAGTATTATACTCAAAGATTAAGAACCATAACTTACATTCAGTGGGACCACAGACCACTACCGGCAGAGAGATGATTTACACTGATTAAGAATTCTGTTATCCAAGAAACTTCCTGGCTTAGTTCAACTTTTGCAGGGTATGATCTTACTTGAAATGTTATGGAATATGAATTAATCTTTTCTATCACAAGCACATTTATTTTCAACTGTTCCCAACTTTATTCCATAGGAAAAGGCAGGTGCTAAACTTCGTCAAGGTCAAACCCAGAATAAGGAAGTGATTCAGGAATACATTGCTGGGGCAGACAGCATTGCAGAAGATCCAGCAACCAGGGATTATGTTGTGATGCGAGCTCGGATGATGGCAGCAAAGTCAGTGTACTTGAAATCTGAAAACAAATACTTAAAAGCTTTTTTTTTTTATGTTTTTGCCAAAATCTAATCATGTTGTGATTTTTGAGATCTTCATTTTGAATCATTAAATGCGGAGTTGAAGAGACCATTCTTTCTTCTTTTGTCAGGTTGCTTGGAGCACTTTGTTGCTGCATTTGTGACCCAGGTGTAAATACTGCTACTCAAGATATAAAGCCAGCTGAATCATTAGCTCAACTACTGCTCTTCCACTTGAATTCTAAATCTGCCTTGCAGAGGATTAGTGTTGCATTAGTAATCTGTGAGTGGGCAGCCTTGCAAAAGGTAGGATGTTTCTGCAGCAAAAAATATTTTACTTACTATCTTAATGCATGGCTTATCTGCTACATAGCTTGAAATAAAATTTCAGTTGATAAGCTAAAGTAGTATTTATACATCTAAATACTAAAGTCCTATTATTGAACAATGGAGGAGTACATTACTTGGTAGTTAAATGCTAACTGTCAGAACTACAAATCAGTAAATATGTTCACATTTCTTCTACAAAATAAGTTTATTCTCAGGATGCATGTAGTCTTAAGGTCAGAGCTTCCTTTTAACATGACTGTCTTCCCTGTATTCACTATCATATCCATTCTAGTGGCAGACTGTTCTGTTCATAATCTTTAATATTTTGGATTACAAATGTTAATAGTCCCTCTGGAAACTGGATTTTTGTTGGTAGATTGCACTGTTTCGACCCCAAAGCTGAACAAAAGAAATTGTGCTTGCATGGAAATACAAATTGTCTCTTCCTGTTCTAGGAGTGTAGAACTGTGGCCATTTGTGTGCAACCTCGTTTACTTGGGGTACTTTCTGAACATCTCTATTATGATGAAATTGCCGTTCCTTTCACACGGATGCAGAATGAATGTAAACAACTCATCTCATTGTTAGCTGATGCACACATTGACATTGGAAACAGAGTAAACTGCAGTGTATTTACAATAGATCAAGCTAATGAGCTGGTAAGTAGAGGCATGTCTACACTTCCTTTGAATCTGTTCTTGTCTTGAAATACATCTTCAGCATTATTATACAGATGTTAACTTTCAGAAGTAATGTAGTGACTCTGCACATTCTTTGACATGAGAGATGTAATAAGATACCACTTCCCTGGTGGGGACTATACCAAAAATTCTGTAGAGTGCAAGGTAGATACTTAACAGGAGGAAAATTCGACAGTGTTCTGATTCCAGGTGTAGGTTCACTATTGAAATGTACACTGAAGAAAACAAAGCATGCTGGCACTCTTTCAAAACCACTGTCAAAAGACTGGTAAATAAACTGCATGAATTTTATACTTCCCCCTGCAGTCTCCCAAGCATATGTTTGTTTTCCTGGTTCTTCAGTTAATTTGTATTTTTTAATCTGAAAGCATCAGTATTAGATGTGCTAATAAAAAGTAGCTTTTGACATGAAAAGCTCTGTAGGGAAAAACTGCTGATAATGTTGGAGCAACAAATTAAAAGGGTTTTTTCCAACCCCAAACTGGAATGTTAAGCAGAGAAAAATGAGTATAGGTAGATGAGGCAGGATATAAATTAAGAGTTTGTGGATTTGAAATCCTGCACAGCTGGGATGCTGAGTGCAAGATTCAGCTAGTTGTGAATGATGAGGTTATGGCAAGACCTGCAACTACTGACTTTTTCCTTAGATTTTTATCCCAGTCTCTCTCCTCAAAAGAAAGCCAGCTTAAACAACTTTATGCACAGGATCTTGTACATCCTTTTTGGTCTCTTGTATTTGTAGCATATTCTCCTGTGCTTCTCTGTCATATGCTTATTATATATTGCCAGTATATCTGGATATATCTGGCAGGTATAGGATACTTTCATTTTGGACAAGTGCTTAAACTCTCCTCTTTCATTTTTGGGAATCCAGATATAAAATGTTCAATAATATGCCTGATTTTCCCCTTAAGCTGCAGTTTAGGATTCCAGAAACTGTATTTTGGAGCATTTCCTGCCATTTGCTGGAGAAAAGATGATGAAAATATACTTAGTGAAATTAAATCATTCTGCCATGAAAACTATTTTTCAGAGGGCATCTTGTTTTACAGTAAACGAAACAAATTTCTAACTCTCTTCCTTCTTATTAGGTTACTTCTGTTTTCAATGAAGTGACATCATCCTTTACTTTGAATCCTAAAATTCTACAGCAGTTGGACAGTAAACGACAACAAGTCCAAATGACTGTTACTGAAACAAATCAAGAATGGCAAGTGTTGCATCTGCGAGTCCATACATTTGCTGCGTGTGCAGTTGTGAACTTGCAGCAACTTCCAGAAAAACTAAACCCTGTTATAAAACCCTTAATGGAAGCTATCAAAAAAGAGGAAAATACACTTGTACAAAACTACGTGGCTTCATGTATAGCAAAGTTACTTCAGCAATGTACAACAAGGTCTCCTTGTCCCAACTCAAAGATCATAAAAAATCTCTGCAACTCCCTCTGTGTGGATCCACATCTTACCCCACTAGCTGCATGTCCTGCACAGCCTCAGAGTAGCCATGAAAACTCAAAAGGTGAGATTTAAACCTGCCAGGATTTTAAAAATATGGCTTTGCCTTTATGAACTGTTAAAATGAATATTTGAGTGAGTTTTGTTTTCAGTGTTTTAAAAATGTCAGCAACTGAATCTTCATCTATTAGTAACTATTTCATAGAATAGAATCATTCAGGTTGGAAAAGACCCTTGGGACCAAGTCCAACCATTAGCCCTACTCTACAAAGTTCAGCTCTAAACCATGTCCCTCAAAACCATCATTTAGGTATCTTCATTTACACACTGTGTGCAAATAAGGTGTTGTATTGTTTTCAGAAAATTTATGTTTGAAAGACCTTAGTTTCAATTTCAGTTTTTTACTGTTGTTCAATTTATATCCCCTTAGGATCACATGTCACATATGTTAATAAGCTTTGATTTCCATACTTAAACCTTTTCAGTAAAAAGAGTAGTCTATTAGACCTGGACAGGCTTAAGAAGTGGGCTTCTGTGAATCTCATTTATTTCAACAAGGCCAAGTGCAAGGTCCTGCACCTGGGTTGGGACAGCCCTTTATATTAATACAGGCTGGTGCATGAAGGGATTGAGAACAGCCCTATTGAGAAGGACTTGGGAATACTGGTGGATGAAAATCTAGACATGAGCCAGCAATATGCATTCACAGCCCAGAAAGCACAACCATATCCTGGAATACATCAAAAGAAGTGTGGCCAGCAGACTGAGGGAGTTGATCCTGCTGCTCCACTCTGCTGTGGTGAGACCTCACCTGGAGTACTGTGTGAAGCTCTGGAGCCCTCAGCACTAAAAACACATGGACCTGTTGTGAGTGGGTTCAGAGGAGGGCCACAAAAGTGATCCAAGGGAGGTAACACCTCTCCTATGAGGAAAGGCTGAGAAGTTGAGTTGTTCAGCCTGGAGAAGAAAAAGCTCCAGGGAGATGCTATTGCTACTTTTCAGTACTTCAAGGGGGCCTACAGAATAGATGGGGGGACAGTCTTTTTAGCAGGGCCTGTTGTGACAGAACAAGGGGTATTAGCTTTCAAATGAAAGAGTATAAATTTAGACTAAACATGAGGAAGAAATTTTATATGACAAGGATTGTGAAACACCAGAGCAGGTTTCCCAGAGAGGTGGTAGATACCCCAACCCTGGAAGCATTCCTGTGGAAACATTCAATGCCATGTTGGATGGGGCTCTGAGCAACCTGATCAGGTTGAAGATGTCCCAATTTACTGGTGGCATTTAGGCTAGATGACCTTTAAGAGGGTACCTTCTAAGCCAAACCCATTTTATGATTCTGTGAAAAAAGTCAGACTTGTGTTGCATAGACTAATAGTAACATAACAGAAGATGAGGACAGTGTTGAAAATTAATAAATAATCCTGTGCATGCTGCTTTCATTAATTTTCTTCAAGAGACTGTCCCTTGATTAAAAAAAATGGATTGAATGAACAACACAAATTAAGACTTTAACATTCAAAGATTCTAACCTGCTTTAAAGCTTAATCACTATAAATTTTATTGTTTCATAATTAGTATGTCCTTTATCTCAGCAGAGTAGCATTCATATCTGATGGCAAATTAAGCTTATTAGCATGAATAGAAACATCAACAAATCTAAAGATACTGATGGCATCTGGCATTGTATCATGACAGGAGTCTTGAAATGTTTGCCAAGGACACAAGAAGTTTGATTAAATTTTAGAACATAATGTGTGTTTTTATATAAAAAGTTTATAAACTTTTTTTTTTTATAAAAGTTTGAAGGTTTATGCCTATGTTTCTTGCTAAGTAAGGATTTGTGGCAGGTTTTTTGTTTTGGGTTTGTTGGGGTTTTTTTTTAAAGTATATTGAGATCTGCACATGACTTATAGGTGGAAGTAATAGCTACTTACATTTTAAGCTGCAGCTGAAATTGTTGTCAGCTATTCTCCCTTTTCCTTTAGGGCCCAACTCTGATAAAGATGGGATGCATCATACAGTTACTAAGCACAGGGGAATAATTACATTGTACAGACATCAGAAGGCTGCTTTTGCCATCACAAGTCGACGAGGTCCTACTCCAAAAGCTCCAAAAGCCCCAATTGCAGATCTCCCAACTGGAAGCAGTGGAAGCATTCCTACAGAACTTGATGAGGTAAACTTCAAAAATTTGCATCTGCAAATTGCATAGCCACCATCTCTTCCATTACTTTGTGTTCACTGGCATCGATAGTATTATAATAGGGACATCCAGGATCTTTTCATGAGAGAGATAAGTTGACATAAAATTTTAGATTGCAAGCAGTGTATGTTCATTGACACCAAAGATGATACAGTGATGATGGTTTTTATTAAAAAGTAATTATTAACTCCTGAAATATTTTAGTTTAGTACAGAATATGAGTATCAGTATAAATCCATGTAACTGGATTTCCACTGTGTTGTGATGTCCTGTTAACCATGTTTGTACAGTGGATGTACTAAAGCATTAAAACAAGCAATTATACTACAGTGGGGTTTTTTTATATATTCCACTTTTTGAAGAGGGTGGGAGCAAGAAAAAAGGCTTAATAAAAATCAAAATATTGCTTTGGGGAAGTTTTGTTGTTCTTGAAGTCCCTATATTGCCAATATTTGAGGTGCTGGAACTGGAACTGGTTTGAAAACCTCTTGTTGAAATGGGCCTGTTTCAGCAAAAGCCAAATTCCAAAAGTTATAGGGTTTAAATATTGTTATAAAAGATCTTAATTTTTTACTTGTATAAAGAATAATGTAACAAAAAAATCAGCTACCAGATGTGTTGTAAGTAGCTATGAATACAAGCAGAATTGAATGTTTGTTTAACAATGGGAGCCTCCTTGAAAATAGTTACTTTTCAATGTATCTGTCCTCACTAGTTTACTAAACTTTATTTCTAGGCTCAGAAACCTTATCTTGTACAGAGAAGAGGAGCTGAATTTGCCTTATCTACTATAGCTAAACATTTTGGTGCTGAAATGGCAACGGGCTTGCCACATCTCTGGGATGCTATGGTTGGTTCGTTAAGGAACAACATTCACATAAATAATTTTGGTAACTACACTTATGATTTAAAGTGGGGGGGCTGATAGGCTGGGGCACTATGTCAGTCTTAAACTGAACCCTTTTCTCTTTTTAACAGACCGTAAGTCCTTACTGGAAAAAGGAGATGCTCCTGCCCAGGAGCTAGTCAATTCTTTGCAGGTTTTTGAAACAACAGCAGCTTCAATGGATACTCAGCTACATCCTCTGGTAATCATATTCCGAAGCACCTTTTGTATGAAGCAGTTCAGTCTGTTCTTTGTCACTGTTTTATGTCCTTGTTTTAAGGTTGTGTTTTGCGTTTGTTTTTGTTTTTTAGCCGTCTTTCTAGTTTTGCTCAAATAAATGGTGGTTTTATTCACTTGCTAGCCTCTGTTCTCCAAGTCACACATTTTTGTCTTCTGCAGTTAAGCTGTTACATTTTTTTAAACTGTTTTATCCATGTGCTGTATAGGATGTTAAACTCTGTATTTGTTAATGCAGACTGTAGAATACATCATAAAAGCAAATACCTGCCTGCAACTTAGCCATGGCCTACCCTTTCCTGGACAAGATTGTGTCCAAAGTTTGAGTTATGATAATATTTATACTGTTCTTACATTGAAATCAGCATCTCAACTCTGCTTTATTCTAATTCCAGACCTGGATAACAGAATGATTTCTTGTCTTTGTTATTACATATAAAAATGTTTTGCTGCATTATGTGGCTCTCAAACAGGTTGACTTCTATTAGCCTGACATGTAATTTGTGTGACCAGAATAGAGGGAAATGTAGTAGTAATAAAGACTGCAGTTTACTGCTTGAGTACTGTGTAACATGCTGAAAGTTGATAGAAAGGCTCCCTGTGCAGGGAATGCAAAAACTATGGAAGAGTACATTAATTTTAAAAGACGGTTTACTTCAAAATAAGTAATTAGTTTATAATTGATTAATCTCTTATTTTTTCTTCCCTACCCTCATCTTCTATTCAGTTGATACAGCATTTGCCTCATCTTTATATGTGCCTTCAACATCCCAGCACTGCAGTGAGACACATGGCTGCTCGTTGTGTAGGTGTTATGAGCAAAATAGCTACCATGGAAACAATGAATATCTTCCTGGAGAAAGTTCTACCCTGGTTAGGAGCAATAGATGACAACACCAAACAAGAAGGTGCAATTGAAGCACTTGCATGTATCCTTGCTTGAGTATTCAAAAATGTAGAAGCTTATTTGCAGGTGCATAATTTAGAGGAACAAAAAATGATGCCTGAAAAAAAAAAGAGGAATGAAATAGTATTAAGCTATTTTCTTCCTGTAGGCAAGAAGTAGAAGGAAGTTTCATTTTCATTGCCTTTATGAAATGAAGGTTGTCTGGAGGCAATTCAGTTTCTCAAACCATGGAATTCACTGCGCTAACTGGATGGATTACACTTTCCTTGCACTTTGTCCACTCCCACCCCCCCAAAGCTTTGTCAAGTTGTAATCTTGTTCATCCAAACAATGTATTGATGACATACCTACTGTATGAAATCTACCAGGTATCTATTGATGTCAGACAACCCTGAAATGGTAAAAACGGTTTCCTTAATTACTGATCCAGGTGTAATGGAGCAGCTGGATGTTGGTATTGTTCCATATATTGTTCTTCTAGTGGTTCCGGTTCTGGGTAGAATGAGTGATCAGACAAACAGTGTACGTTTTATGGCTACTCAGTGCTTTGCAACTCTAATTAGGCTGATGCCTCTTGAGGTGAGCTCAAATTCTCAAGTATACTGTATGAAATGTCCTATATGCAGTCTTTTCATCAGCTAGAGTGTTCAAGCTTCTGGGTTATTAAACAGTGTATAAGTAACTGTTATAGATGTTCAGTCAGATAATTGAAGATGTGTCCTTTATAATGTAAAATAAATAAAATCAGAACCTTTCTCAGTAACATGTTAAAAAAAAATCTATGTGCACTTATTATGTTTAAATTACTTTCTTAAAGTGCATATTCATTAATTTTTGCATTTAGTGCTGCTTTTGCTAGTTTGGGCTCAAAAGTCTTAGGAGTTGTATGTGCTCTCTCCCTAGGTATATATGGTGTTGTGTATGCAGTTGAGAGAAATGCATACAAAAGCAATACTGATGTAAAAGGAAGAAATGAAATAGTAGTAGGAACAGTGTGGAGCTAAGTACAGTTACTTATTCCTAGTTCTTAAAATCAGAAAACCCCACCCTACAACTTAGGGCAAAATATGATTTGCATTATAATGCAGTAGTGTTTCATTGGTACAGATTTCCTTCAGGTTTTCAGTTCTTCTACAACATGCTTACCTAAGATACTTGCTAATATTGCCCTTCAAGGACTACAAGGCTTCCAATAATTTTCAACAGCACATGGTAAAAAGACAACAGTTAAGAATTCAGTATTTTAATTGGTAACTGCAGAGGGGTGAGAGTCATCTCAGTGGAAAGAGGTAGGGTGTAGATTGATAGGGACTAGAAAAATAGGTATTTTATAAGGAAATTTTTTTAAGGAAGGAATCCTTTTATTTTAATCAAAATAACTTGATAATTAAGTTTTCACAGACTAAAGTTTTGCACATCCTTTCTGTGAAGAACTTGCGGAGTGGTGGTTTTTGGATACAGTTTTACTTTATTAAATGGGACTATTTTTTAGGGTAGCCTTGCAGATATTTTATAAAACAATCTTACAGTTTTCAGAAGTTATAGGGCTACTATTAAAACAAAACAGATCTTTTTCCACTCCTTCAAATTCAAGTCTCCAAAGCATGACTGACTTCTGTAACAAACCAAAGAGTATCTGGTCTTGTGGTTTCATTGCTGGAGTTCTATATTCTGTCTAAAATGCAAGACCTGAATTCAGCTGCTGGATAAGTTACACAGAGGTCTGAATAAGCTTGGAGTTTCTAATGTGTATTTTTGTGTTGGCTTTTAATTGTGAAGAATTGGAAACAATAGCAATAAAGGAGTTGGGAGAACTCAGATATGCTCAATGTCCTGTATCTTTTTTCTCAATTTTGTTATTTATTCGACTATAAAAATACTAGAGAAAGATTGTAAGATAAATGCTGCAAGTTGACAATAGTGATTAGTAACTTGCGTTTTGAAGTAAAACTAACCAAAAATAGAGGTTGCCCAAAAAACTTGGATGATAGATGCAATGATGGAAAATGTCGGCACCTGTTTCATTACTGTGTATAATTAGCAAGCAGGAATGTCTGAGCTTCTTCAGCCTTTTGGCCTGGTATGGAAGCTAAGGTCTGCTGCTACAAACCTGGAGAGGTTTAGGTTTCTCTTTTTCCCACCAATTTCCAATTGCTTGAATGCATCCTATGAATTTCAGGAGAAAATTCCATCTAACTTTGTCATGAGGGAGAAATGGGTGTCAAAGGATTCTCTATCCAGATAAACCCTCTGATGTAGAATAGCTCAGTCTTTGTAAAATCTTACAAGAATAAGGATTTCCTCTCTTCTGTATAATTGTATCAAGCCTTTCAGTGTCTCTTTTGGGGAAGAATTTCTTCTGCACCCTACAACCCTGGATAAGGTCTGCAAGTGTAGCACTGAATTTGGATTTATGCTATAGAGAAGGCTTCTGATCTTTGCCATCCGATTGTTTAAAATGTATGTGCTAGGATGGGTGTTTATTTCTTACTGTTAGAGAAGTACTGTAGCCCTTATATTACTGCTTTAAAAATACTACCCTAGGCTGGTATACCAGATCCACCAAACATGTCTGAAGAATTGATCCGAATGAAAGCTAAAGAACGTCACTTTCTGGAACAATTACTGGATGGGAAAAAACTGGAAAACTATAAAATTCCAGTACCAATCAAAGCAGAGCTCAGAAAATACCAGCAGGTAAGAGCTTATACTTTTAAAATAAAAGATAAATTTCTAGTCTGACATGATTTTATGGAAGGATGCATGTCATTTAGGTGTTGGGTATTTTTGCTGGTGGGTGTCTTGCTTTTAGCAGTGCAGTGTGTATCTTTGACTCTTTGGTAAGAAAGAACAAATAAAATAATGCATGCCATTTCTACTGGTTCTCCCTCCCCTGTCCCCCTGGATTCTGTTAGTTCTCTTAATGGGCTGTGCCTCTATTAGCTTGACTGTGGCAGCTCACCACTTGCAAAAACAGGCCTTGTATTGTTCAGCTGCTTATGTTTCTTCCTGTATTCCTTTCTGCTTTGAGTAAATGGGCTACAGCAAATGCATTTATGGTGGAAAACAACCTCATAGCTTTGCAGTGATGGATGACAGAACATACAGATGTTTGAACTGAAGCTTAACTAATCAAAAGCCAGTTTTTACTTCTGAGGCACTTTTTTATTTTCCAACTTCAGGATGGAGTGAACTGGCTGGCTTTTCTCAATAAATACAAACTTCATGGAATTCTTTGTGATGACATGGGCTTAGGAAAAACTTTGCAATCCATTTGCATTCTTGCAGGTGATCATTGCCTCAGGTAAGCTTAAACAAATCAAATTCTACCTTAAAAGGTTTTTAATCATTAATTACTGTAGGCATAGTACGGGGCAACTGGCTGTACATGTACGTGCTTGAGCAGGGGGGCTGCAATGATCAGATGACCTCCAGAGGTTCCTTCCAACCTCAACCTATTCTGTGAAAAATTTTCTAAATTTGTTTTGATATTCTTAAAGGGCTCAGGAATATGCAAGAACAAAACTGGTGGACAGTGTTCCTCTTCCCTCTTTGGTGGTGTGCCCTCCTACACTCACGGGACACTGGGTGGATGAAGTGGGCAAATTTTGCTCAAAAGAATATCTTAATCCTCTGCACTATACAGGACCTCCCACTGAGAGAGCAAGGTAATGTATTTTGCATTTATATCTTGCGCAGAGTAAAATATCACAGAATTTTGCACTTTACTCCTTCTAGTGAAGCATAGCTTGTGGTCATGGGAAAACTTACGATGGTACTTCTAAATGTTGAAATAACACTTGAGTAAAGAACACTTTTATTATCTATGTTTTCTTAAGGTTACAGCACCAAGTGAAAAGACACAATCTCATAGTGGCTTCATATGATGTTGTAAGAAATGACATTGACTTCTTCAGGTAGGAATTGCTTTGTTTTCTGACGTTTTACATAACTTATTTTCAATGCTGCTTAAGTTCATGTTCTTATTTTCTAGAAATATTAAGTTTAATTACTGCATTCTTGATGAAGGCCATGTGATAAAAAATGGAAAGACAAAGCTCTCAAAAGCAGTAAAACAGCTGACTGCCAATTACAGGATAATTCTTTCTGGGACACCAATCCAGGTAACAGCATTTCTTTTTTTTCTTAGGGAGTTGGCCGTGTAGCAGAAAAGAAGCAAGAGATCTGTTTTGCAGTTTATTGTGCTTTTTATCAGTGTTGTCGTCTTTAACTTTTTTTTTAGAAAGTCTTTCACTATTAAATGTTTAAAACTGTACCTTTTTTCTTTCCCAGAATACTCATATATAGGGGAATGGGTGCAGGGGTGCAGGATCTGTGGCAATAATAGGGCCCAAAAGTTGGCAACAAGACATTCTCTACCATTTGCTCTGCAAGTAGCAGGCAGACTCAGAAAACACCATTTTCTTATGCCTCTAATGAAATAGGCAAGGAACTCTACTCAGAGAAATCTGTGTTTTGAGTTACGTCCTAACAACTGGTCTGTGGGGTATCTGTCTCATCCAGGACTAATCCCACTGGTGTCATCTGGGTTTTGTTGTCCAGAAGAACTCAGGGTGTGACCTAAGACATCAGACACAGTCAAAAGTCCATTCATGTGTCAAAAGTTCCTGTACAGGTCTTTCTGTAATTTACGTTGATAAAGCCACCAAGTCTGTATAGCTCAGAAGTGTTATGTTTGTAGGGTTTTATAGGCGGCATTAAATAATTATGGAGGTGTTTCTGATAACTTGTACCAATTCATTATTTTTCAAAATAATTTAACAAATGTTTCTTTATGTTCAGAACAACGTCTTAGAGTTGTGGTCGTTGTTTGACTTCCTTATGCCAGGATTTTTGGGTACTGAACGCCAGTTTGCAGCTCGTTATGGCAAACCAATACTGGCAAGTAGAGATGCCCGGAGCTCCAGTCGAGAACAAGAGGCTGGTAAGGATCCAATGTTAAATCTTGGTTTTCTTGTTCTCTTCCTTGAAAAGATAAATATTAATGAAAAGAAAGTGTAGTCAATTCCAGCATAAGAGATTGGTAGAGGGACTGAATGTTTCAAGGGTTTGTTTTTGTTTGGTTGGTTTTTTGTGTGTGTGATTTTGGGGGCTCTTCTGTTTCTCCAAAATAACAGCTTCTATTGCCTTCACTAGGGGTTCTTGCAATGGAAGCACTGCACCGCCAAGTTCTACCATTCCTGCTAAGGAGAATGAAAGAGGATGTTCTACAAGATCTTCCACCCAAAATTATTCAAGATTACTACTGTATTCTCAGTCCTCTACAGGTATGCCTAAAAAGTGGCTGGAAGCTTTGGTTTTTCAGTAAAGTCCACAGAGGAAGCAGTTCTATATTCCTGGGTGAATCCCATGTCGTTTCTGACATCTCTGGGACCACGGGACTAAAGTTTTTCTAGTACCTATTTTAAAACTAATTTTTTGTCCAGTTGCAATAGATTGTCTTTACCTTAATTTCTGGCATTTTACATCATCATCTAGGCATTTGCAGATTATTTTTTTTAAAATAATACTGAAAAGATAATACATAATACTTGAAAAAAGATTAATTGCAAGAGATTCTACTGTTAATATTAATCTTGTGCTTCATATAAATCAGGTTTCTTGATTTATGGTAATTCAGAACTTCAACTTGAAACTAAATTCTAAAAACAACTGTTTGTCTTGCTTCTGTTGAGGAAAACATACTCATTCTGTTGCCTGGTCTACAGGTTCAACTTTATGAAGATTTTGCCAAGTCCCGTGCCAAATGTGACATTGATGAAACCGTTTCTTCAATTTCACTGAATGAAGAAACTGAAAAACCAAAGCTTAAAGCTACAGGTCATGTATTTCAGGTACGTATTTATTCCGTAATGTTTACTATCTATTTCATTTACTTCTGGTATCTGCATTTCTGGGTTTTATGGAAAGAGTTCATTTATAAATTTGTGGCCATATGATCTAAGTAAAAGAGTTTGATTTATTTATGGGGTTTTTTTGTTCAAATTGCCCAAAATACCATGTTATAGGTACTATGCTTACATTATAGCTTTGTGTCTTAAGTCTCATAAAACTCTTAACTGTTTTTTAACATCCTATTCAACTTACCAGTTGAGTTAACTCATTTTGTGGATCTTGGGTACTAGTACCAGTTAAAAACTGATTACCACAAGTGCAAAACCTCAATGACAGGACTAATTTTGAATTCATCAGTTGTTGCACTAAAAAATAAAGATTCTAAAACACGAAGAAAAGTTTCCTTAAGGTTAGATATGAGTCTGAGCTTCATAGTCTTGCAGAATTGCAGGTCATGTCTTAGCTAAAAATTAAAATTCTCAAAGACTCTGCACAGCTCCAGACTCACCTACTATATCTCACACTCGTGTGTTGTGGAAAATCAGTCTTTGCACTATTCCTGCAACAGGAACCATGATCATTATGCACCTAACAGTTAGTGGATATGGTCTGAAATGCAGGTTTTCTTAATATAAACATCCAACTTTATTTTAATGAAAATATACCCTAAATTCCGAATTGTGGAATGTGGCTGTACTTAGAATCAGTTTTGTTCATACTTTCTCTGTACCTACATACATTGTCGTTAACCATTTATTTGAACTTCATTTCCTGTAAAAAGGCATTGCAATACTTACGGAAGCTATGCAACCATCCAGCATTAGTGTTAACAACCCAACATCCAGAATATAAAAGAATTACAGAGCAACTTGCAGCTCATAATTCATCCCTTCGGGATATCCAACATGCACCTAAGTTGTCTGCTTTAAAACAAGTAAGTAGACCTGCTTGCTGTGCCTGAAAGTTCCTAAATGTCTCTACTAATATTACAACTTAAAAAATTTTAAGACTTCATCAGTAGAAAAGCTGATCTTAAAACACTATTTAAGTAGCAAACAATTTAGAGTACAAGCGCTTCTTAGGCATATGCCCTATTTTTTCTGTTAATTCAAGGGGGAGGGGGGAAGCACAAGCTTCCTTCAAGATTACGTTTAAATAATTTTTGTTGCCATTTCAAAAACCTTAATTTTATTGTGTTTCTTATTCTGTTCCTCTTTTTACAGAAAAACTTTTATTCTGTTTATTATATAGACTATTAACTTGATAGATTGCAGTATGTACTTAAATTCTAAGTAAAGAAAAAATAAGAATTACTATTGTGTCAACTCTTAAAATTTTCATTAATTGACTCTGAAGCTAAACTTCGCATTGTGTCATTTAAGTGACTGCCACTTACAAATGTCCTTTTGTAGTTTTACTCTCATTTTTTACTTTTCATAGTCAATTGATCTCACTATTTAAATGAGATTACTGTCATTTTGATGGTAACCTCTGAATGCTTTTTTTTACTTTAAGCTGCTGTTAGACTGTGGTTTGGGAAATGGTGGATCTTCAGAAAGCGGTACAGAAGCTGTTGTGGCCCAGCACAGAGTACTTATTTTTTGTCAACTTAAAAGCATGCTGGATATAGTGGAGCATGACCTTCTCAGGCCTCAGTTACCTTCAGTTACTTATTTACGACTAGATGGCAGTATACCTGCTGGGCAGAGGCATTCCATTGTTTCCCGGTAAGCATACTCCTTCATAACCACTGAGGCCAACTGTGATGCACTCTATTGTTTATATGCTACAAAATCTCCCTGAACCTCATCTGTTTTGACAGATGTATTACTTAGATGAAATTTACTATGCTTAACTTTCTTTTTTTGTATTCAGGTTTAATAATGATCCATCTATAGATGTTCTTTTGCTCACCACTCATGTGGGTGGATTGGGACTTAACTTAACAGGGGCAGATACAGTAGTATTTGTGGAACATGACTGGAACCCAATGAGAGACCTGCAAGCCATGGATCGGGCACATCGCATTGGTCAGGTAAAAAAAAAAATCTTAATTTTGCATCAATTTTTTTCCCTTGCTGAACTCCTTCCAATTCAGATAAGGCTGTAGCATATAATATATGTGATGTATGGGCGTTTATACCAAACTTTGTTCATACTGCTTTCTTGCAAGTGTGCCAGATGTTCAGGTGTGTACTTTACCTTACCCCAACTAGCTATGCTTTCTCTTTGGTGCTTCCTGAGCTGCTGAGAAGAGGCCAGGGAAGAATCACCCTTCAGTGAAGGAAGAGATGCAAGTGAGAAGGAACTGAAAGGAAGCTCCACAGGATTGTCCTTTTCCAGTGTCTGGATAGGGAGGGAGAGTGACTGCTGTTGCTCCCTCTACAGCTGTAAAAAGCAGTGAATTTTTAACTTCCTGAGTACAGATGAAATTTCAGGTGCCTCTACTGTATGCTGGCAGTTTCATTGTTTTCATCTAACAATAGTGAGACTTACTGAGTACAACTGCTGAAAAGGTAACTCCAAGCCAAACTGATTCCAGACTGTGATGAATACTAAAAGGGTATGCTTTCTTGAATGGCCAGGATGATATTTTTTAACTCTGTGCTTTTGTTTTTTTCTTTCAGAAACGTGTTGTTAATGTGTATCGCTTGATAACCAGGGGTACTCTGGAAGAAAAAATCATGGGTCTTCAGAAATTCAAAATGAATATTGCAAACACAGTGATCAGCCAAGAAAACACAAGCTTACAGAGCATGGGAACAGAACAGCTCCTTGATCTCTTCACTCTTGACAAGGTAAAAAACCATTTTTACAAATACCTACTAAAAACAGAGTAAGCTTAGGGAAAAGTTTTGCTTGGAAACATAAAATTTAATCAGATGAACACTTGAAGTTTGGGTCACAAACAAGTTTTCAGCAGTCTGAAAAACAGAAGGAAGTGATATTTCCCCAAAAGAATCAGTTGAAGAATTTAGTGTACTCCTGAAAGCATAATTATGTAGAAATGATTTTTTTTTTCTTTTTTGAAGGATGGAAAAACTGAAAAAGCAGATACCTCTACCTCTTCTGGAAAAGCATCAATGAAATCAGTACTCGAAAACCTTGGAGAACTGTGGGATCAAGAACAGTATGACACAGAATACAGTCTGGAAAACTTTATGCATTCATTGAAGTAACCATGGTATATTCGTAATACAACTGCTGCTAGTTCACGTATTTTTCTGCTGATATTCAGCAAACTTCAATGCATATATAGTGAACCTTTAGCTTAATGTGTAAATAAACTTACTGAAAGAAGAATCTTCAAAAGACTGGCACTGAATAGTGTCACATGTTTCATTGAGGAGTTACTCTGTCTTAAACGTTTGCACTGTATAAAAACTTTAAATGTAAACATTGTGAGGTGGTTTGAATTTTACTTGTTCTGAACGGCTGCAAATTCTTGGTAGAAGACTAAAAGTTTTTACATAGGGTAGCAAGTGTTATTTCTGTTTGAAGAGAAGTCCAGCATTATTCCTTTCTGTATCTATAATAGTTTTGTACAGTTGTTTCAGTGAGTACTTTAGGTTGTTCAGTGTACATTTTTCTGAAACGCAACTTGCTTTTATGGTATATTAAAAAACAATTTTCAATTTCAACTTTTCATTCAGGTCATTTCAGGACTTGTATCACCAGAGGCAAAGCCTAGAAGCCTTGAAAGTATTAAATAAAGGGCACTAGGTATGTGCGCCCGCCTTTGTATAAGGAGTATAAATATACTATGCTCGTCTTTTGACACCATCTTGAGAGAACAGCTGACTTGAACTTTTTAATGTAATGAGCTATATTAAATACAGGTAATGGCCTGTTTGAGGCCATGTTTGCATCCTGTTAGCAGGGGTGTACTTTTTTAATTTAAGGCTAGAATTTAGCCATTTTGAGAGATGCATGTATTCAGTATGTTTCAATCCTATATATTTTTTGTAACTAAAAGAAGATATTAAATATACAGACAGAAATTTTCCAGAAGTAGATTTTACACTGTCTAGGATTCTCAAATCCATGCTAAAGTGACTGTTTACTAAATTAATGCATGATTTAAAGCTTCTTAAAGGAATAGGGATGAGGTTTTCTTCAGGAGAAAATATACATAGAAATACCTACATTCATACTGAGGGAACTTAATAGCTGAAATTCTGTAACAAAGATATTAAAGGACTTTAATAGCAGTGAGTGAGAATAATATGGCTGTTATGTTATGCAGCATTTTATAAAAGGGAGGCAGTAGCAAAAGTGTGTTTCTAGATGTGCATATGTACCAGTATATGCACTTTTTATAAATACTAAATTATAGATAACTTAAGCAGTTGTCTGAATACATAGAATATATGTATAAATAAAAAACCTAAGGTTTGTAGCTTGCTGTGTGCTTAAGCATCAGAGCTTAAAAACCACCAGAGACCTCAACTATGTAAAATAAAATTGTTTTAAAACAATATATACAAATCAAGACTGTTCTGCAGCAATGGAGAGGAATTAATGTCACATTTCAGTAGTTATGAACTGCCATATTGTAACTAAATTAGCATTCCATGAAAATAAACAAAACTGGGAATATAAAACTTGTATGTTGTGTATGTGTTAAGGTTTTTTCTGTAGAGATTTTTTCACTGTAGATAGCTAGGTAACAAAAACTTAATACTTTTGGAAATTACAGCTTGATTACTAGTATTATATTAGTTCATTTCTACCTTCATCCATAGAATATTTCTGTCATACTTTCAACTGATACTCAAGATGGGGGAGAGACAAGATGGGGTTTGGTGCTGTTTGCAGGGAAATTGCAATGCTGAAATAGTGAGTACTTTAACATAATTTGGTGCAGGAATCTGGTGATAATACCTGGAAAGAAGATATTTGAATAAAGAAACCTCTTATTTAGTCTTAAAACACTGCATATGTTTTTCTTCAAAAGTTTTATTAGTTGGCAGTGGTAGGAAATTGGCTCCTGTTGCAAAAGCAATATGCAGCAAAGGACTGCTTTAAACCAGTTGAGGTTGCTGTGCCAACTATAATACTCTTACTGATGGCTCTCTTGGATATGACATCAAAAAGACTCCTGCAGCTGGAAAATGGGGCAAAGTAGAACCTAGAATAATTGTTTCAAGATTCTTACATGTACTAACAGGTCCTAAGTGTTCTGTGAATTAACACTTCCAAAATGGAAATCAGTACAGCATTCCTGCTAAGCATATATAAAAACATTTGCAGTTACCTTAACATTAACTAAGAGCTTTTCTTTGTTTTCCAAGGTAGAAGACCATTTGTCACGATCTGGCTTGTTAGTGCAGTGTTCTCAGTGAACAAACTGGATTCACTTACAGCAAAACTCAAGCAAGAGAGAGGTTCTTGGAATGCTTCTGATCTGTTTAATGGGTATTCAACAGGACCAGAGAAACAGAGAAGCTTTGTATTCGTACGCTGAAATAAAAACTTCAAAGATAGTGCATGGATATCAAGGTTCTCAGCACAATGTTGCTCTACAGCTGTATCCCTATGCTGCAATGTGTTACTTGCTAATGACACAGCCTAAACAACATTGAAATGGCTGCAACTTCAGTGGTTGCAGGCCCCAAAACAGATGAGCTGTGAGTAGAACCATGCATGGCCAAGGCTTGGTGTACTGTATAATTTGCACTGATTACTAGTCTGTCTCTTTTCTTTAAGGGCACCAGAAGAACAGTGATAGTCACCAAACCCAGACCTCCCAATTGATGATGTAGTCCTAGATTCAAAGCTTGCTAACTTGTGAAAACTAAACACCTTTTATTCATGAACACATCCTGGGCTGGAAGAACTGCTTTGGAACAACTGTATATGTAATGGTGCTATTCAACCAAACTTTAAGACTGCTTAAAAATCTACTTGAACCTAAATGTAAAACTATCCTTCAAACATGCACCAAGTCTGCATAAACATTCCTTCTGAAATGACTGTTAAAATTCAATCTGACAAGTCTTTATTGAAACAGGTCATCTTTGGTACGCATTTAAACAGGAAGCTGCTTTCTTCCTGCAAATGTAGTTATGGCTATTTCAGGGCTTGGATTGATTTTTTGTTGGTTTTTTGTTGTTGTTTTTTTTATATCTTGCTCCATAATGCTTTTGGATCTTAATTCAAGCAGAAGGAGGGCAAAATAAACCATGTTAGGAACTGCAGAAAACTTCCAAGATTAAAACATTGACATATATAAAATCAAATTGCCTACAAATGACATAGTTTAGTGTTAAATAGAGCTAGGGGTGTGATGTTAAATAGAGCTATGGCACAGGGCAAGTTTAAAATCAGTTAATGACCACAGCAATAACTGACTTGTGGCTGATATGTTGCTTTGTAATCAAAAGCGGGGGAGCAACAGATTTTTCTTTAAGACAAGCAGGAAGATGCTTTAAAATAAAAATTCACCTTTTAAGTCACATTCAAGCAAGTTACTAAAAGGGCAGCTCTCAGAGTACAAATGCTTGTAGAGAGATGATTATTCATCTGAATTATTTCAGAGGTCCTAGTAAAAGACATGACCATTGTGTCAGAAATTGTATTAGCTGGCATCTTATCGATATTCTCCTCTCCAGAAGGTTTAGAGGTAGCTGTTCAATTACACTTTAAAGCTTACTCCCTGTTCAGGAATCAAGCTACTCTAGCAGCCAAAACCAGATCCCACCCTATCTGAAACAGGGGATTCTACCCCTCCCAAATTCACCATTGGTGCAAGACCAACAGAACTACCCTCTCCAGTACAGGGATGCACTCCACTCCTGCGAGGAGGATCACAGAGCAGCTGGAGAACAGACTTCCACCTTCACACTGACAGAACTCAAAGTGATCTTGGGTGTGACTCAAGGGAGTGATACCCTTCTTCCTTCTGCTGTGGGCATGCACAAGCTGTGTTTCTGCTCCCGTGATGGTGGCATTAAGGAAGAGAATATACTAAAACTGAGTACATCTCAAAAAACATAATGGCAATCCAAAGATTTATAGCAGGCTTTCAGTCCTCTGCATTCCTAAACCTTATGCCATAAGCAACCACAACAATTCTATTTCTTACAGTAAGGTACCTTAAATTTAACACAAAGAGGTCTGTGCCAAGCTCCTCTGTATCATTTTCTTCCTTGGTCAAATGCTAAATACACTATGTTGAACTAGCTTGTTTTTGTGGGTGTTTGTTTTGGGGGTTTTTTTTAAAGACCTTCACTAGCCTCTTGCAATTGGGATGGGTCTCTATCTGTAGCACTCTCCCTTTATTGCTATAGTGTCTAAAATTTAACAGGTAGTAAGAGCTTGCTTACCCTCTTAATACCTTAGGATTATCTGCATGTGCCTAAAGCAATCAAAATCTTAGAAATAGCTTAGTAAAGCAAAATGTTTCAGTACTTCACTCAGCATTTTAATATTGCTTAAATGTTACAGTAAATTGATCAAGTTCGGATGTTTGTAACCATTCAGTCATGGTAGCCCTGCAAAGAGGAAATTATGAATATATTTTGTCTTGTTTGGGGTGAGAAAAAAAGTGATTCTACAGTGCAAGTGTTTCTAGAAACTGTTTTGGGATTTTTGATTACACAACTGTGCATTTCTTTGCAAGATGCACCACTAGAACTGTGAAAGGCACGTCTTCACGTTTGGGGTTTGGTTTTTTTTTGCATTGCCTCCTCAACAAATACACAACAAAGGGCTTAAAAAGCCGTTAACTTCCTCTAGAACTACTAAAAAAGGTTAAATATAAGTGAAGGTGAACAAAGATTTGCAAGACACACAACCTCAAAAAGAAAAATTAAGTTACATGGACAATGTATATTGCCCATCCTAAAAAGTCTAGTTGACTGACCAGAAAATGTTCTTGCTGCTGAGTTATGCTGTTCTCTGGAAAACTCTTCTGATGTACAAGAAAAAATGGGACTTAATAAAATATTGAGTGACTTAAGACATCACATATTTATCTTTTATTTATAGTGAAAAAGCCAGCTCTGTTTTATTGGCTCAGAAGGTTGATTTTTGTGTTACCCTGTAAGTGTTAATAGGCCCATTATTTTTTTAATGCTAAACTGCAATAGATATGGAAGACAACAAAGTAACTCTTAATAGCTGTCCTTTGATAAAGTCAAGACACTTTTATGAGCTTATTGTAAACATGGAGATCCAAACTTGCAACTTTAGATCTTTTAAGTTGTACCCAGCCAGCATTACATCTGCACGAACCAGCACACATCAACATTTCAAACACATAAAACCTTATTCACCTATCAGTAGAGCTGTGCAAAAGTATTTATATAGATTTAGTACTTTATTTTTCAATTTAAATGAGTTTTCAAGATAGTGCAGTACATCTCCCAAAATGAGATTTCAGTAAAATTAAGGTCTATTGGCACTAGTTAGATGGAGTTAAGACCAGGAG
Organism: Ceyx melanurus; assembly: GCA_024611195.1. Lineage (NCBI taxonomy): Eukaryota > Metazoa > Chordata > Aves > Coraciiformes > Alcedinidae > Ceyx > Ceyx melanurus. The sequence continues at coordinate 38,948 of JANHGL010012415.1, read as the reverse complement.
GCCCATCACTTGAAGCTGAACTCTTTTGGAACAGTGAATTGTTAATTCTCAGAGTAGTAGTTAGCATAAAAAAATATACCTTTCGTACCTTATGTCAAAGAACCCAAGTTTAATAAATTTGCCCTTTTACTAATTCTACAAAGAAGGGCCAAGGGTTAAGAAGAAATATCACCTCCACATCTCAAACGGGATTTATAAAACTGAGATAGCAAGATACTCAGATACTTTAATGATTAGCATCAGAAGCAGTTGGGGGGAGGTGGGGGTGAACCATCTTCAGTGAAAGGTTTGAATTCTGAGCAGTAAAAGGTATGGTAAAGCCTTAGGATCATACCTTGCAAAAGAAAAACAAATATAAATTGCATTAAACAAGATTAAGGAGGGGACTGCATTTGATCATATTGTACTTGCACAAGGAAGCCACATTAAGTTCAACTTTTATCTAGATCTTTCCAGGCACAGAAGCTTTAATACCACAGATTAGGGTAAGGTGCTTTCACTATGCCTATGTAAGATGCCCATTATCACACAAGGAGACTACTTGTTCAGTCAGTCCTTCATAAAGTTAGGATTGATGCTCATATCCTGCTTAGCAAGTATACCAGCCACCAAGTTCAGTTTTGAAAATTAGTTACTTCCAATAAAAGGGGAGACATTTTTTTTAATTTTTTTTTATTTTAAATATGTATTTTAAATACTACTTTTGGAGATTTGAGGATAAAGATTTAAGCTGCAATATGGAAAGGACTGTAATTTCTATCAACTTTGATAATTTTTTCTATCAACTAGAGCAAATCCAGTTCAATGACTCCAATTGCTTCTCCAAGTATTAACATTGCCATACCAGCTGAGTGAAGTGCCACCCTCAACCATCAACACTTCAAAAGTGTCATTCCTCAAACAAGACTATAATTCTCCAGATTGGTGCACCACGTACCTCCCAAAATAAACAGGAGGAACATTCAGCTGAATGGGATGAGAGGCTGCTTTTCAGAATCCAAAGCTTCTCTACAGATGCACAGTTTGAAATTCTATGCAAAAATCAGAAGATCTGCTGCTTGCAGAAACTGAGCTAAGACTGAATTTACATGGATTAAGAAGTTGCCACTTAAACTCACTTTAGTATATAAATATGTGAAAGACTACAAATGCTAATGCTGAACTACGTCAAACCTTTAACACTTTTAATCAAAGAAAAATACTTACCACCACCTAACCAGGGACCTCAGTCATAGATTTAGGAACTTTGGTTATCCTTCCCTTTACCTCCCCCAAACCTTAATAAAGTGACACACTCACAACTTGTGCTGTTTTCTTATCTCTACCTGTGAGTAGCTAACTCCGCATTGGGTGTCTGTCATTAATTTAGCAAGTAATCAACAAACATACACTATAAAACAATACTTCAGGCCATCATCTGCAAAAGTAAAATTCAAAGCAGGATTTGCTAAATTGTAACAATCAAATTCCACATACTCAAGGAAACCATTTACTGCTCAATATCCATTTTCAGATGAGGGAAGGAAGTTGAAACAGAGAGCACCAAATTCAAACTAATAAATTCAGACTCAATACAAAACTGCAGGAAAAGTAAGGAAGGGTGAACTGCAGACATGAGGGGAAAGGCAAAGTAATAGGCTGCATCCTGACAATGTTCCAGAAACACAGCAAATCTGCAGATCAGTAAGAGGCTCAGAAATAGCTGAGCTATTGGAACATGATGGCCACATCTCTAATACACTTCAGATCCAGTTGCCTTTGCAGGGAAATGCTGCACTGTCTATGCCAAGTCTGTGGCTACCCAAGATTTCCCATATGTCAGTCATTACATTTCATAGTTTATGCAGGCTGGCTGCTTAGACACCCCATCAAGAAAACAGCAGTACTTATCAGTATACCAGCAGCAGGTTAACTGAGTGGTTAGCTGCGGTATGATTTTTGCTACTGTTTGTTTACTTCTCTTTGAATAAATATTGTTCTCTCCAGATACACGTTTATGTATTCTGACCCTGTTTTGAATGACTCATGATACACTTACAGCAATTTAATTATCAATCACAGCCTAGCATCCTAGAAATAAGAACTTCAAGTAGAAATCAGTAATGATGAGCCAAGGGAAGAGCAAATGCAGATGTTCAAATCTAACTGCTTTTGCAAGTTATCAAACTGAGCTTGAAAAGAAGTCATGTTGACTTGTACATGATCTCTTCCAAGGCCAGAGGAGGCAGACATTAAAGAGACATCAACTCCAGGAAAACAATGCATGCCTATGACCACCTCTCACCTGAATCAGAGCTTACTCCACTTAGGAACAAAATGGACTTCTGACTCTGTGCTACAAACAAGAAGTGTGGCTTTAGCAAAATGCTGCACTGTATTTTGCTCTATTTCTCCACACTGCTCACGTCTCCACAGTACAAATTATAAACCATTTATTAGACACTTGGAACTGTTCACTTCTTGTATGCCTTACCCCTGAGAGCCTTGGGTGCTGCTTCATTCTCATTCCACTTGATCGAGGAATAGCTCCAACCACCAACACTGGAGCCTGATGTGTCACCACGGGAGGAGAAAAGAAACCAGCCAGCCTGGACGTCCAAACAGCTGCGTAGACCCTACAGCTTCTGGCATCTTGCACAGAAACCTAGAGGAACTGTGACCCTTACACACAGAATCTGAAGGCTCAGCACTGGCTGCAAGGACGCAACCCTCACGCTCAAAATAAAATAATGAACACTACCACGATGAAAAGTCCGGCTACGGTGAGCCTGCGTTGATCCCTCGCTGTCCTCCAGCGCGGCCCACAGCGCCCAGAGGAGGGGCGCGCGCGGCTCTGCAGCCTTTAGTTTCTGTTGGGCAGCACGCGGGACCCGCCTTGCCCGTCGAGCCTTCCAGAAGCTGGCGGCCCCGCTGCAGCCGCAGCCCAGGCCCGGCTGCCTACCCAGGTAACGTTTACAGGTTTACAGGTTTGTTACAGACGGCGGAAGGACGGTGCGGGCTCCCTCGACAACCCCCTCCTCCCTCCGAGGAACCAATGGTCACCGTAGCTGCCCGGGACCAGCTGCCTGCAATACTCCCTCAGACTACACGCACACACTCCACCAGCCCCCCGGGTTTGCTGTTGGGCAGCCCCTCAAAAATCCCAAACAACGGAGAAGCGAGGGCAGGGCGGGGTGGGCTGCAGTCCTCTCCCCAGTAGCAGTAATGGTCCTCGGCTGCTGCTAGAAAAGCACGAGAGCACCATGCCCTCCGGTGAGTTTTTTAGTGTTTTTGCAGCCCTGCTGGTAAAATGATGGTGCTGGGCCCAAGGAGGCAGCTTATGTGCTGTTGAAGTGTTTGTAGAGCAGCAAAATCAACCATTTTCATCTGCATTTTGTCTGTTTCCTGACAATTGAGGCTCTACCTGCATTTGGGGTTGAGGTTCGCATCTTACAAATTTATTTCTACCTATTCAAGGTTCCTACGGGTAAGGCTTCCTCTCTGTTCGTTAGATTGCTGCTGAGTTGTCTTACAGTAAGACTTGCATCCACAGCAGAGATGTATTCAAGGCACTAAATGGCTTTTGCAATTTTTAGATGCCTTTATCAGCTTTGCTTTGGCTTTTATGCAGCCACAAAAACTTATTTATTGCCTCATAAACTCCTTTCTAGCAAATATCCTTTAATTAATCCCTGAAAATGACAAAGGCTGATGAGGTCACCTGTTTTTCACATCACCCACCCAATTAAGTTTAGGAGAGTTTGTTGCTGGTTTCCCTTTCATTTTGATTTTAGATAGCTGTCAGCTGTCTCAGAGAGCTTGTTAGGACAGATAGTAGCAGTTCAGCAGCACAGCACAGCTAACGAATACTATCCGAACTGCTGAGCTGTGAGGGTTATTCACAGCTGAGACACTTGGGAGATGAGTAAAAGTTAAATACTAATTTAATTCATATTAAAATAGGGCAATCTGAACAGTATGTGGCTTCAGAACTAAATGATGTTAGAGACTCATGAAAAGATTGGAGACATCTGATAATTTTTGAGTATTTGAAACTGAGGACACAGTAACAGAAGTAAATGTCTTTCATACTGAAAGAATTCAGAAGCAGACTTGCTTTATATATTTATATATATACTTTTTGTATATTAGCACTTACAGAAATTCAAAGCAGCTGAAAAATTTTAGATCACTGTGAGTAGAACAACTCAGTACCGTTAAGATATCCAGTAGAATAGTATTTTGTAGCACAGATAAAAGTTCGGGGTTTTTTTGCATCATGGACACAGAGTTTTGCATTTTCCACATACCCCAACCCATACCTCCACCAGAATTAAGACTAGTGTTAAACTAAGGCAGCTGACAAAATAACAAAAATGCTAAGCATTTATAAAAGCAAAATATATCTTACTGTATTTGAGAAACAGGAGTAGAGAAAAGTGGGGGGAAGAAATTGCTGCCTGCCACGTCTCTTATGGCTTTTTATTTTTCCTTATCACTGAGCAAAAATCACAAAAACCCTGGACCTTGTTCTAATGCTAGCTCACAGCTGCTAGGGAATTTACATCTCCTGTGGCAGGTATTAATCATGGGGAGACAAAAGAGCAGTTCCACTTTGGTGACTCTTTCTGTGTGTTAGTAGGTGGTAGCATAGTCAAGACTCAAATTATAAGAGATTATGTTTTCAGAGATGTATTGAAAACTCCAAGCCAGTAATTATGTTTTCCAAAGTACTCCATTTGTGTTGCGTAACTGCTGGAAACATTCTGCATTGCCTAAGTGATAGGTTCTTGCTGCCTGAGTTTCTGAAACATCGATAGGAAAAAAAAACAACAACAAAAACACAGGTAGATCCTGTTAAAGTAAAATATTTTAAAATAGCTTTGGAAGATAGAAAACATAATATTTAATGTCCCAAAAAGAGGTGTGGTGAGGCAAAGTAGTTTTATGTAATGGTACAATTTTCAGTTCCCTGTATTGAGGGGGTATGGAGGGCAGAGCAATTCCAGGCTTTGGAAAGGCAGGTCTCTACAGCAGTGAATATAGAGACAGTTCAGTTGGCTAGTTTGGTCCCAGGAACAAATACATTACATATCCCACAATGCATTTGAGTCTTGGTATATGTAGTCCACAGGTCACTGAAATATAAAGAATAATAGTAAAAACCTACTAGTGGGACTTTGGGGAGTTTGTTGTGAGTTCAGGTGGGTAGCCAAGCTACAGGTAGACAGTGTGAGAGCAGATAGTCAGGAACAGCTACATTCACCACTCACAAGCCTGTAGGTGAGGGCAGAGGTGGAGACCTGTGGGCTAACCTCAGCTAGGAAATGCTGGCAGAAGTCCTCGTTATGCCAACTTTGGTGTGTCTAGGCATCTAAATTCTGTTTTCTCATATGCCTGTAGCTTTTCCTTTCTGTGCAGTTTGTATTTTTGTCTTTCCTAAACCAAATCTGGATTCAGAAATGTGTTCCTCTTCCTGGTTGTGTAACAGAGTACTAATACCTGATAACAGCTATTGTCATTTTCTTTTAGAGTACAGCTGAAGGACCAAGGGGAAAAGGCAATGCCAGTCCTTCTGTTTTTCTTTTTACTGACTACAGTGCTTGTTCAGCAGTCATACAACCCACTAGGCTGTTAGTGTGGGATTCCTTTCTACCCTGAAAGTCTGCTACAATGCAAAACAGTGGAAGTATCCTAAGGAGCAGAGAGTGTGAAAGTGAATGTGTAATGCTATCAGCCTGCTCTCCATGGTCTGCCATGTTATGTGCTTCTCTATGGGAGAGACTATAGCTGCGTCTCTGCATCACAGGCTGTTCATTTATGCTTGTTAAGCAAAACTTCCTGTGGTGAAAAATGCACAAAAGTCTTGCTAATGTAACTGCTACTTACCTACAGTTGTTTGGAAAGTCTTTTCTTGACTGTCTAGTGGATACAGAAACAAAAACAGAAGTGAATTTGTTTCCCCCAAATCAGATCACATCACATGAATTTCTGTTAAGCTTCTTTTTTCAGTGTAAATTAAGAATATCCCTGTTGTTTCAAAAAGATGACAGCATCCTGCCCATCAGGCCAGAGAAATGATAACACCCTCTTACAGCAATTTGGCTTGCAGTGAGGAAGTCAGCCTTGTTAGCCCTTCTTCTAAGAATAAAGCAAAACAAAAAGTTATTGCAAGGGTCAGAGTCTCATCCTTTAGAATGTAATCGATGAAATGCACTAATAAGAACTTTGTTACCATTTCTTAAATAGAATGGTTGGATCAGAGCAACTTGAAGAATAAGAAAATTCTCAACCATATTGACCCCGAGGACTTGGAAAAATAAAGAGAAGCTGAGAGCTGCTTGAACGAACAGTCTTCTGTATCCATGAACCCAGAATTGCTCCACCATGAAATGTCTTATGAGAAGGAAGCTGAAGGAAAGTCTCTGTGAGTATCACCAGCAGGGGGGATTGTCTCCTGCAGCTCTAGCAGCAGTGCAGTGCAAGAGGCAGACGAAGGCGATACTATTATTCATGCTTTATTTGATACAAACAATGCATTTTAATCTGCCTACCAGAAATCAAGCCAGATTGAATCTTAACAGTTGTGAGCTTGGATGCCTGAATTGTTGTTAATGTTTGAGCGAGGGTTTTCTTCCTGCTGCTGACAGTCTGATTTGCAATCCGAAGGTGTTTGTAGTGTTAACATAAGTACGTTGAATACATTTTGACTAATTTGGTCTTGGTTGAAATGAGTGTGTTTGTGTAATGGGATATTTCTGAGAAGAAGCCTCTTGTATTGTGCTCTTCTGAGTACAAGGTTTGTTTGAATGCTGCCATAGTCTTTAGTGGACATCGTAGCCATGTCTTTGAAGCATTGACCTAATAAAATCTGGTGCTGCGGGTAGGGATCCAGTTAAATGTGAAACAAGCATAACCTCTATACCCAGCTTAGTCCCTCCAAACAGGATCAGACTTTCAGTTCTTTACAGTGGGAAAGGACCAGCAATTAAAGCTTCTTAATCCTTGTAGTTGTGTCAAAGTTAATTGGCACCAATAAATGTTTTCTACAGTAGAGACACACAGAAACAGATTATCACACTGATTAGCTTTTTCTTTTGAAATGAAGGGCCGAGTTTATTGATTGTGAGATCAGCACGTTCCTGATTTGCTGTTACTATCTAAGTCATTTTTTTTTGGTCCTTCTTTTTCTTTTACATGCTCTATTTGTTTTGCCTACTTAGACCAAAGGCACTTGAGGACAGAATTTGTCTCTCTGCTTTATGTAATGTCAGGCCCAACAAAGCTCTGCTTTACTTTGAGGTCTTTAGACACTGATGAAACATAAATACTTTCAAAGACAATTAGCAATGCTGGCTTTGAATGGGAATTCACAGACTAGCCTGAGAAGGAGGAATTTTTGCTATTCTTCCCTATCTGCTGATTAATATTATATTGGAAAGGAAGAGACTGGGAATATTTGCAAGCATAAATATTCAAAATACTTGCACAGTTGTGGCAGACTCTGAAAGAGGTGGATTGTGAGTAGCTGGATTGCATTTGGCTGAAAAGCAAATTGCTTTATTAATACCTGAGTAGCACTCAAAGCCTAGGGGAGGCTTAGTAAAAATTAAAGAACTCCCTGCCCTATAGAGACAGTCATGATTACTTATAAAATTTAACTATCACATGCCTCAAGGGAGAGAAGCCCAACAATGTGGTAAATTTTAGTCCATAAAACAAACAAATAAAAACAGGCTTTACTTTGAAGAATTACATAAATCTTCCATTCTTTATTTTGTTTTCTATTATTTTTATCATAATAGCACTGGAGAGTACCAGTCAGCATAAATAGCAAGGCAATGTAAAAGCCCTGACACAAAAAGGCCATTGTTCCCCCAAAGACCAGTTGGTCTCAGGCCACAGTGTGAGGGGTGAATTAAGTTGTTTAAGAGATGTTTGGTCTGACTGCATTTTATAACCTTTTTGTCTCCAGAAGTTCCTGGCATCTCAGTTACACCAACTGATCTACTTTTTAAACTTTTTCTTTTTTTTTCAACTTGACTGTAGAGCCAGACTGCATTCTGTAGGAATTAGATGAAGAGCTGAGATGGGTGGAACACTGGCAGAGCCATAAGGTTAAGTTTCCAGGGAAACTCTTAAACATGATCAGCAGCAGAAGATGCAGCAAGTGAGCATGCACTAATTAAGTCAGCTCTGATCTCACAAGCATGGAAACTAAGTGCAGTCAGAAATTCCTTCACTGATTTGGTGCCAGGCTCTGATGTAGAGCACCTGCAAAGGCAGTAACTGTTAAAAGTACTCTGGCCTTTAATTTCTTTGTTTTGCTAAAGGAAGCCCCACCAAAATTATTTGAATTGTGTGACTGATGTAGTCATAAAAGGGCACATCTAAGTACAGGTAAGGTATATAAAGTTTATTTCACCCCACTTCTGCTGTACAAGGAACTGTTAATAGAGGTAGTGTCACTAATTATTCCACAGATACAACACAAAGGTTGTGGTGTGTGTGGTTTCATTCAGAAGATGTCTGCCAACATGTCATCTATAAACAGGCAAACATTTCTGTCATAGGAGTGGTCCAGGTTTAGATAGTCTGTTGGTATCATCATGGTGGACTGTTCTGATTCACCTTTTGATTCACTAATATGCATTCCTAGTAACTCTAGTTATTTGAGATGGAGTACTAGGTCTTCAGAGCTCCCAGTCCTCAAGGCAGGATCATTGTTCACTTGCCTGCAGTGTAGAGAGATGGAAGTAATATCTCATAAATCCAGTAAGTTAGGTGCATCTGTATAGGTTGTTAGGTAGTTGGGAGGATCCTGAACCTACACAGTTCAAGGCCAGTTAGATGCTTTCATACTTGGCAATGCACCTTCACTAGAGCTAGTGAAGAGGAAGTGGTGTGGATAACAGCACATCTGAGATCTTGCCCTTTAGCATGTGGGAATGTCATTTGTAATCCATACTTGTGTGTCCTTGCAGTCATCTGCAAGAATTTTTTTTCTTCTTTTTTCCTAAAAATGTAAAACTGAAGCTCTTCTTACAAATTGTGAGAAAAGGTGAAGGGTGAACCTTCTGTCTTGGTGGTATGACATGAAAGTGTGCAATGGAGATCTTGCTTTTTGGAATTTGATACTTCTCAGACAGGTACTATACACCAACTTTCTCTGCTTTGCCAGAACCAGCAGTTCTGGGTCTGTGAAGAGGCAGCTTTAGGCAACTTAGTCAGCCAGACAATTCAGTCAGCTTCAAGGTTATGCAGAAGCTGAGTAGGAGTTTTCAGGAACAGTTTTAGACTTCAATTTTTAATCACATCCTTTATTATTGTTTTCAGGTTTGCTCTACAGTGAAATGTGATTGAGGTAGTGCTAAAGGTTTTCCACACTGACAATTTCACCTTCACAGGCATTTGCAGCTGTGACCTCAGACACAGTCTCTGTGTTTCACTTATTTCTCCTCTGCTGACAGAAGGAGGATTTTGTGTTCACTGTTCATAAATAGGATCACGCCAGAGAACATCCTGACACTATATGCAGTCTCCCTGCCTGCAGTCTGTCTGCTTTATCTGCCAACCCTGAATTTTTACCTACCCACCTGATTTGAAAATGGACAAATACTAGATTTTTACCTGCAATAAACTGCTGAATTAACAACTTTTTTAAGAGCCACAAATGGAAATGAAGGGCTAATTCCCTGTGCATAGGGCTCAGCCCTGAATTATGTGCCTCTAAGTAATTCATATGATATTCTTAGAAACCATATTGATGAAGTGTCCCTACGTCAGCCAGGAGCAAATGCAGATGAAAGGCTTGACAGATAATAAACCAGAGGAATTCCTTTCAGTCTGAAGTTCACGTCCTCATTTAGGAGTTAGATTTGGAATCTGCTTGTCCTGGGTGTCATGGGAGTATGTTTTGAAAGCATAGGCACAGCTGTCCAGAAAATCTGAAAGGATTGCTGGCCAGCTCCTTCTGTTGGCTTTTGTTTGTTTGTGGGGTTTTTATTGTGTGGGTGTGTGTTTTTTGTTGGCTTGTTTGTTTTGTTTTTTATAGGTTACATCTGGCTGGCTTTCATGTGCTACAAATACACCTGTCTGATCTATGTTCAGGTTAACAAATGTCTAGTTTAATGTTTAGCACTAAGTCCTTCATAGCCTTTCAGTCAAGGGCTTCAGTTACTTATTAATGGTGCAGGTCTTTGTGCAAGTTCAACAGCAGAAACGCTGGGATGTACTGGGATGTAAGGAATATTTAGATTCACAGTGTCAGATGTGGCCATTGACCCCAGTTCGGCAATTACTTCAGCGTGTATGTAATTTGAACCACATAAGTAATTCCAGTCAATCAGGCTTGTGTTTAAAAGTGCATTGCTGACTGGGGGATTTCTGGCTCCTATAGATGTTCAGATCTTGGCTCTCAGGAGTCTTTCTCCGAGTTTAACAGCATTTCTGCTTCACTCTCCTGTGGTAGAAAAGCAGTAGCCTGCTTTGCTCTGTCAGCACAGACAGCAAATCTGCTTTAGGTACCATACTGTGAGGATCTGTCATTTATGCATTGTACAGTTACCTCCTTGGAAATAAACACCCCATATGTATTGCTAAAGCTAATACTCATTATCTAGATAGGAATTGCAACCTGGCCAATTGGTAAAAATTTTACACAAGCTTTTATAAAGTTGGGCGCTTATCCCACGAAGTTCAGAAATTTACAGAGCCTTAAATGGGGCAGTACAGAATAAGAATCAAGAGACACATTAGAATTGCTTTTGCACAGGGATTGGGAAAGAAATGTGTACACTCCTTTGAACTAGTTCAAATAGAACATGAAGCTACGTCAGCTCCATGCTATACATGAGATAAATACTGTTCAGGGCTGTGAGAGAGAAGATGCAGTAGCTTGACTTTTTGGGGAGTGGAAGGACTGTTTGGGACAATTGTAGATAAGGAAAATGTATTTAAATCTCTGGTGCTTTTCCTTGTCCTGATTTTTTTTTTTTTTTTTTTTTTTCCAAAAATTAGATCCTTCTCTTTACTGCCTCTAACCTAGATAAAGGTTTCTCCTTTCCTCTCCTCTGGGCAGTGATGCATTGGATCTCTTTTTTTTTTTTTTTTTTTTTTTTAAATTCACTTGTACTAGGAAATGTTTCCAGACCATGTGCCCTGTCTTTGGGATAACAGACTATAAAAGGGAGAGAGTACTTCCTTACAGGACATGCTTTTCCTTTTTTAAACCACACCCTACCCTTGAAGAGCAGACTAGCCAGCCTTACCCAGGTCAAAGTGGGAGAATGACAAAATCAACAGTAGACTTGCTTTACCTGTGAGGCTGTGTTGTTGCTGTTTACCAGTCAAGTGTACCAGATAAACTTATATTTTTAATACAATATCAAGTATTTAACTCTCATCCTTTTCTTATCTCCTGGGACTCTTGACACCATAACTGTCCTATGGGTCAAGTGTTCCACAGTTGCCAAAGTAAGATTTTCTTTTGTCTCCTGCTTAATCCTGCTTAATTGTGACTGGCAACTCTCTGAGACAGGATGTGGAATTACAAGGGCCGTTGGCTAATCAGTACAGACAGCTCCTAAACTCCTGCAGTAGCTCTGTCTCAGCCTTTCAGTTGTATGCAATTACAGAAGGCAGCTTCACATCAGAGGTGGTCTGGTTAGATGAGCACTTGGTAACCTTGGGAATCAGCTTCCACACTACTTCCTAGCTGACTTTCACATCTTCAGCATTTCCTTCAGGCAGGGGGAAAAACCCTAAGTAGCTAGGGAGTTCTGTCAGCTGTAGCTAGTATCTTCTCTGTCAAAAACTCCACAGCTGTTTCCAGGTACAGCCCAAGTATCTCCAAGCAAAGCATCAAGGAGTGGGGTGCAGATTTTCATGGTTTCTGAAGAATAAGTGGAAACATATGTAGCTCTGTGGATTGCATCAGAAGCACAGCCTGGTATTCCTTTCTCCTTAGCTTTGCAATCCTGCATCTAAGGCTTCTTTTCATACTTAAAAGTAGGATGATCTGAGGAGAGTTATGTGTAAGGGTCCAGAGCATAGCTGGGGCTGTGGTGCTGGGGAGAGGTGGAACTAACAGAGAGGTGATACCAGTCACCTTCTGATGTCTCAGAACAGATACCATGTTCTTCAGATCTGGAGAGAAGCAGCATCTTCACTGATTGCCTTGTCCCCCTGCCAGGATGAGGCTATAACAAGTAAATGGCTTGGTAACAGGAGTTGCAGAAGGGCTCCAGGAGTCCAGGCAGGTGGTACAGCTGGTGATGACAGGCTTAGTATATGGGAACAGTATGTGTGCTGGAGATAGCCAGGGAGAACTCATTTTAGCAGGCGCTGGGCAGACTTAAAGTCACATGGCCTCTGGCTCAGCTGTACAGCCTGAGTTTTAGGAAGCTGACAGAGCCAAGTTTTCAGAACTTGCCTATTGCAGCTGAGTGATTTCCTTTCCTGAGGCCAATGTGTTGTTCTCACAGTCCTGTTTCTGCACAAAATGGATGACAACCTTCCCCCCCACCCAATTTCCAGTCTGACAGCATTTGGAGTGGGCTCAGGACCTGGGCAAAGATTAATTTTGAGTATTTTATATGAAGTGTTCACTGCTGGCTAATGCTATTTCTGTTACATCCCTTCTTCAGAGCATGATTTAAGAGGACTCTGACAGAGAGGCACTGCTACTTGCTGACTCTGCATTAGCTCCTGCAGGATTTTGAATGCAGCTTAATTCCTCAGTGAAAAGAACTGACACAACCAATCCCCATGAACTTCTTTACACTTGATAGAAACACAAGTGAAGAGGTTGATTCATAATAATTAGGAAATTGGGATCAAAAGCAGGCAGGCTTAGCCCAAACTGGTTTGCTCAAAGGCAATACTGCAGATTATAATATGCAATTTAATTACTAGAGAACATAATTTCTGCAAGTGAAGGCAGTTTCCAGAGTGGAAAAGCTGCTATAAATAGAGTTCTAAATTCTACTCAGGTTAGGAGATCATGAGTTTAAATGGTATTTAAAAGAGGAAAAGGAGAATCTGATGTAGCGTCCTCTTTTTGGCATCACTCGGTGGAAAGGCCATTATCATCCATCTGGTTTTAGGAGTAATTCAGAAACAAGAAATCAAGACAGAAATGGTGTTCCTTAAAATCTTTTTCCAAACATAAATTGTTGTTTACTTTAGAGCAATGGCAGGCATCTCCAGTTCAGGGCTTCAGTTACTCTTTCAAAGACATACTGAACTGGTTTTTATGACCAGTCCTTTTTTTATGTCTCAGATACTGTGTTAAAAAAAGGCTAAACTGCAGGAGAGATTAGTCCTCCCCCATGCTTTACTGCTTTTCCTCTTACTTTATAAGTAATACTCTTACATTTACTCTACACTTCCATACACTCTGTACAATGGAGCCCAGACTGGTAGGATACATACAAATTTAAGATTTAGGGGGTTATATATATATTCTGTGGGAATAGTCTGACAAATGCAGATGATTCCACATAATCTTGGCATTGGTTTTCCTTTCTCTTTGTCTCATACATCATCTAGCTTCATTGAGGATTAGTTATCAACAGTCACTGCTATCAACAGCAGAGAGTTAGATACAAGAGTTGCTGAGATATACAATGGTGTAAAGATTTGCAGCCCCAGTAAATTGTATCTTCTCATGACTAGGGATTTTTTTAAATTATTTTTTTTTTGGCTTTCTGGTTATCTAGTCTAATTAAACATTCTTCAGGGCAGTGATTGAAGTAGTATTACTGAAGGAATTGTTAGCACTGAAATTTCCTGGTACCTTAGGGATTTTTCCAGAACAAAGTGTTACCAAATTGCTGGCTGATCATTGGGAAAATATGTCCCAGAGTCACAGTTTTGGATTTTCACTTTGTTTTAATCAGAGAGATATGAGTACAATTTGTCATGTTTATATCTGATGTGCTGTGGGGTTAGTGCTATAATTACATGGCTGCAAAGTAGTGGTGAGTTGCTGCCTGTAAACTCTCCTGACAGAAAAGTGCTGCAACATTCTAGCTCTGGACCTGCTTTTCTGTCCTTTTTAGGATTGTGTGTGTGGTTTGCATAGTCACGTATTTAATATTTTGCCTCTTAAGAAGCAGATTCTTCATCACTTTGAGGCTTTACTATCATTTTTGTCTATGTGTCAGGTCTTATATTCAGTGCTGTTGGAGTACATTTTTTCTGCAGTCTTTGGAGAAAACATTTAAATAAACACTTTAGTGTCTTTGACTAGAACACCATAAGCACCTAATGTAAACATTTCAGCAGATTAAAAAAAAAAATCTCACCTGAGAAGGGTAAAAAGGGTCGTCACAAAGCCAAATCCATAAACTTATGTAAGTGGTGGGAATTTGATCATTACTGTCTAAATGTTTAGTTTGTGGTGGCTAGAGCATAATCAGTGTCCTCAAGTTAGGCACATGTACTGAAAATATGATGTAGAGATACCCATCGTATTTTACCATTGTCTAATGTAGTTGCTATGCAGGGTGGATTACCACACAGAGCATTTAATTCTCATTACAGTACAGTTAGCTTATATTATGTTGCCTGACGCTGGAGGGAAACATTTTGTTTTCTGTATTCCACTTTATATGTACAAAATCAAGACTCAGGGCTAAGAGAGTGAAAAAAAGGGACTGACTTACAGTGAAAGGCTTGGACTGTGACATGGGAGAGAGGAGCTCTTGGTACCAGTTTCTGCTCTATTATAATGGCTATCAAATACTAATTTCTGCCAGCATGACTGAAATTTTACTCGATAAAAAGGACTATTTAACCTTTCCTATTCCTCCTCACCCTCACTAGCATGCTCTTGCAGGTCATTAGGTTCCATTAATTAAGTTCATTAGGGGGTAGAAAGCAATGATTAAGCATTTCCTAAGATAGACAGTGTTTAGATAGATTTTAACATAAGAAAATAAGCAAAGTAATGTTTAAAAATGTAGCTGATGAGAACAGGGTTAAAGCTGAAACATTTTCTGGTGAAACGGTCTATCCCACTGAAGTCTGTAAAACAGAATTCCATCCTCAGATCAGTGGAACAAATATTCTAGCCCTTACCTTTTATGCATTTGTTGGTCTTTGATATTGCATACTGTTTGGATTAGCAAATGGCTTGTGTGTTGTCTAAAGGTATTTACATTTTGTAGCATATGTAGCAATGTTCTAAGAGAGGACATGCTTTTATTTATGTTCATTCATGGTTGATTGTTTTCCTTTGTCACTGCAAGCAGTAGATAATGGGAAGTAAATATGCACGTTCAGTAGCAAACCTGTCCATTTCTGAGCTCTGACAAATAACAAGTAGCTCTTTTAGTTAAGCCTAGCAAAAATAAAACATGTAAACCAGAAGAAAAGAGGCCATAAAGGCTTTTGTACTTAAGTGCATTGGTTTAAATTAGTGTACCTTTTTTTTTAATGCAAGCAATGGCTGAATTAAATGCTGAGATAGCTGGAGAAGGAAAAGTGACAGTATCAGTACCTAACAAGTGGCATAGCTTACGTTATTAGTAATGCAGTAATAGAAGGATGGGGGATTAGAAGGTCCAGAGAGACTACATTTCCTCCCACAATTTTGTCTGTGATAGAAAAAGGGGGTAAACCCAGACTGATCTTGTCCAGATGAACTCAGAACATCCTACAGTGAAAGGCTACAATATTTAACATTCATTAATTGGAAAGTGTTTAGAAGATCTCCTTCCTCAAATTAAACTCTGAACTAACAAGAAGCCTACAAATATTCATATATTTAAGACTAGAGTTCCTATTACAGATCACTGCCTTTGAAAACACTTCTGGAACAGGCATTCTCCTGAGAGTTAGGGTTGTTCACTACCAGTTTGAAAGGAAGTCCATGCGTGAGCATTCTGTTTGTTTTCTGGCATCCAGGTTTGCTCCTTTCATGGGTATGAGCTATTGCACATGGTAACATTAGGTTAAATCACGTAACAGCAGGCACAGGGCTCTGGCACACTAAGGGAGCATGCACAGTACTTTGTCAGCACATGCAAGCTCATCAGTTTTTCATGTAATCCCATGCACTTCCTGTTGAAGTGGAACATGTACACTGAAGTCAGACTGTAATTTCTAGTGCTGATAGTTCCATCACGGTTTTTTGAGATGCATTTATGTAGCCATAAAAAGAAAGCAGCAACAGCAAACATGTGCTATTCTTGTGCTCTTCACTTGCCCTAGTAGAACAGAATTCACATTTTTTTTCAAGGAAATATTCCAGAGTTCAAAACAGCTCCATCCCTGAGCTGTAATTGTCTCAGATTCTTAAAATAGAAACAAAAAAAACCAGTGTAATAGTGCTTTTTTTCTTTTTTTTTAACTGATGAGTCTAATCACCAGTCTGCAGACAATGTGAAATTGCTAATTAAAAAAAAAAAGCACCATGCAAGTTAGCCAGCAATTTTCTTAAATTCAAAGAAAGTCATTCAACCGTTACTTTTTCTCAAGGCACTTGCTACTGCATTCTCAGAAATATTTTGATAGTGTATATTTGTGTTTACATTTGGTTTTGAATAATAAATGCCTTATCAAGAGTGGCTTCTCATGTCAGACAGAAAACATGAATGGACCATATATTTTTATTATAAAAGAACTAGAAAGTTAGTTTGCATGCGAGTAAGGTGTGTTAACCTTATCTGGTGTAAACAGTTTTCCAGTACAAGATTTGGGGTTTGTGTAGCTTGTTTACATTCCCACAGTGCATATCCCAAGAGTTCCTTAGCATGTGCAAAGGATGACAAATATCAGTACTTCATACAACTATATTTAATAAGTTATTACAGAAAAAAATAAAGTCCAAACTACAAAGTTTAAGCAGTTTTAAGCAATAGCAGCATTGAGCTCCATGTTTAGTCACAGTACTGCAGTTCCATACAAGCATTAGTCCAAGCCAAAAAGGAAGAAGCCTTGTTAGAATTACTAGCAAAACAATCTAAGAGAACATATAATAAAAGATACAGTACATTTAAAATTAGTTGAAAAACGAGTACAGAGATCATAGCTGTGAATGCTCTAAAAGTTATGTCCATTATTTTGACAGTAAAATTACAAATTCCTGATACTTTATACCCCAACAGAACTACATCCAGAAATAAATTAAAAATTAAAAAAAAAAAAAGCCAAAATTATGTCTTAGCACCCTTTTCTACTTACTGCTAAACTTTCTCATGTAAATTTTAGTGTGCCAGAATTGTGACTAATGTGAGTTCTGACCAGCTACCTATTTGGGGTATAGAGTAGTCACTAACATGAATATAAAATACTCTGTGGTATGATAAAACACTATAGCAGCAGAGATTAAGAAGTTTGTCTGGCTTAAAAAAAGAAAGAAAAGAAAAAAAGTTTAGCTGACATCATACAAACTAGCATAAAAGCAACTACATACAAGCCAGATTAAACAAAAGAGACATTTCTACAAATCTGTGACTAATCTTTCACTCATACCTTGCAAGTAGAGATGTCACAATACTGAAATAGTAACATGGGAGCTTTTCCCAGTTAAGCGCCTTTTTTTTTCTTTTTTTTTTTTCTTTTTGTACTACTCTAACAGATAGTGAAATCGGCAAAGTTATTTGTTAAACTGCATATTTGCAATATGATTTGTTTTAGCCCATGCCTTGCTAGCAGGCTATAAAATACAAGCATGTAGGCAGAAATATAAGCATAAACTTTGTACCACTTAGCAGGAATTTTTTTATTCCTTCTTCATTCCTTAATCTCATTTGTTTGCAATTTGTGTACATTCCAACCAGCAGTACCTAATCTGAGTCTAATTTTACTTCACTATTTGATCTAGTCTACACATTACTTACAGAACTGAACACACAGTGGATACACAATAGACCAACTCTGGACACATTTCTTTCTGCAAGTTACAGATGAGCCACTCTAACACTCGAGCATAAGTTAGTCTATAAGGTCATCAATAACTCGTTGAAGTAATTGTTTTGTCTAGAGAAAGTCATTGTATGCCCTGTTTATGCAACACCAGTTTTAGTCTGGATTGTTTCAGGTGCCAGAACAGTCACTGGCTTCAGGAAGGGGTTTCTTCTGGCTGCATAGGGAAACAATGGTGATGTAAATGGAGATGAAGTGAAAGGTGTTTTGATACTGGCATTTTCTATTGCCAGGACAAAAGGAATAAAGGGCAAAGACAGAAGAGAGTCAGAGAAAAATGGAGAAGGACAAAGAAGCAGAACAGTTTAGATGTGGTGGCAGTGCGGGTTACTGCATTGCTACCAGGAAAGGGACATACATTGTTTTTGATTGACTAGGCAGCTCCCAACACTGTGTTAACTAGAAAATAATGTGGGTACCTGCAGTGTGCTCTGTGTTGCTGCTGATAAACATCTGCAGGAAGGAAGTTGTGTAGGAAAGGGTCAATTAAATTAAATAACATGGTGGCAAAATACAATGAGTATATATTTTAGGAGGTTCGGTCTAAGATTGAAAAGAGAGTTTATTGAGTTCATGATGAGAAAAGTAACGGAGCATTATGCTGAATGGGCAGGGTCAAAACCCCATTGTTTCAACAGATTTAGTTCCTTCTAACAGCAATAGTGTTTCATCAGCACTGGTGGTGTATAAATCTAGACAGCGAACTGGTACTGTGACATCCCTATTATCTCCCTAAATCATTTTGATAAAGGAAAAGGCTTTTCAAAATATCACATTTTTTCTGCTTCATTCTGTCATTTATTGCCCAATTCTTTGTTACAGTTTTCCAATCATTTTACATAACCAACCATTTTCATCATTGCCACACTATTGTAAACCACATCAGCAAGTTAATACATAAAGCTTTGCATTTCAAAAAACTAGACACTTTAGTAACAATATTACAAAGATTTTAGCTTCAAAAATAACTGAAAATGAAAAAAATAAACTTTTAAAGAATTAGCTCATAAAATTAATTTATTCCAAGTAAAAATACAAAATAATATTAATGACATTGACCAGATATGAAAGTCTCTCCCAGAAACAACTATATTAATGGTTGAGAAAGCACTCCTTAAAGAAAATATGAAATAAAAATGAAAAATATGTAAATATGTTTAATTTTTTCTTAGCAAAAAATCTTTCTAAAAATAACAATGAAAATTTGTCTCAGTACAAAGGCTACATTACTATTGAAAAAATACCAGCATGAAGAAAAGGTACATATTTGACAGTAGAAAAATGATTTTAGTGAATCACAATGTCTAAAGTCTGCAATGAAAATAAATCTGCAATAAAGATTTATGCCTTTTTTCTTTTCATTTTTCTTTTTTTTTTTATACAAACAGTACAAACAGTATTGCACATAACAACAAATAGTCGAGGTTAGGTTAGCCTTCAAAAAAATCGACTAGTTCAAGTCTCACATCAGAAAAGGCCACAATAGGACCTGTTGTACCCAGGGGCTTCTTAGTCAAGTTGCAGTTCAGAACTCCATATTTTAAAAAATAATTTTTTTTGAAGGACCCTCTTTTAATATAACATATTAACAACTCAGGGGCACATTCATTTACAAAAGAAAAGGGAGCATGTCATAATTTAATAAACTAAAAAAGTTCTCTTTAAAAAAATACAAACAGAAGAACTCTCACAATTCTGGTCAGTCGTGCATAATCACACTTGATTATAAATATACAAATTAAGGGAAAATATTTTTTCACCTTCTATTCACAACTTTCAGCACCAAATGGATTTTGTGTTTACACCTGTTCTTTATGATGACTTTTAGGTTTAATCCAACATTATGCTATATTGTACATTTTCCAGCTACTCTCTCTCTCTCGGGGTATTTTTCTACATGAAAGAGGGGTATTTCTTCAAAAATGTTTACTTCTTTCACATAATTAGGTAGATTTCTTTAGGTTAACTATGATCTGTAATATTAGTTATAAAGCTCTAACGTCTTCATTTTCAAAAAAACTCAAATAAGCATGAAAAAAATAAAGTTACCCATCTGTTAAATCATTTTTCTTGCAGAATTAAATTAATATATATTTTTCTGAATAAACTTACTTAGAAAATATCATTTTCTTTCCTATATTTCAAAATTGAGGTATTGCAAAAGATCATGTCAGTCAGAAAGCATGCCTTTTTCTTTAAAAAAAATCATCAGCCATCTGTTGAAAACTGTCTAGATACAAAAAGTAGTGCATAACAAAATGTCTTGTACAGATGAAAAAAAAACCCAACAAAAACCAAAACAGAAAAGACACCTGGGCTAGGAAAAGCAATATCACAAAACCGCCCAGAAGTAACTTCAAAAGGGATAATTATTATAAGCATTTTAAACCAGTAAAAAACTATTTTTTCTTTTTTCTTTTTTTTTTTTCCAAAAACAGAAAAAATCCTTTCAAAGCCAATGCCTGCAACTAAACATTGGGAAAAACAACATACTAAGTTAGACACAAACAAGGACATCACAACAAACAAAAGTCAGAACACCTAAATCTACTATGCGGTGTCATATCCAGTCAGATTGTCCCCAAAACTGCAAAAAAACAAAGGAGGGAAAAGAAAAAAAAAAATAGTGTATATATTCTCACAATCATTAGTATACTAAGTGTGTTTATATTTATATGCTATCTGTAGCCCCATAGTTCATGCTAAAAAAATGTCCACTGTGTTAGCAGGTCTTAATTGTATTCAAGCTTCACAGGATACATCCAGGGATTAGAGAGAGAACGCCACATCCACAGAGCAGACATCTCATGTTACTTTATATGCAGACATTTCTTTAGCACCACTTTTTTCCCTAACTTTCTTAAATGTGCCTAGTTGATGAGTTTGACAGCCTATCTAATCGGTAGTGTACGTACGCTAGCATGAGCTCTTTGGTTTTCTGGACAAGGTCTGCAGCTACATAAATGATGCAAGCATTAGGAGAGAGATTGTAACTAAGAGCTCATTTCTGTTTATGTACCTGTTTTGGAACTGTCAAAAATGTGTTAATGTTGGATACAGAGGCTTTAACAGTTAAGTTTGATCACAGTACTAGACATAATCACTTTACTATATAAAATAAATTGCACAATATATAACAGAGCACCGCAAAGTACTTCATCTACCATCCACAATTTTGTTTTAAGAATATCCTACAGCTAGTTTTTATATTTGTTGTAATATATGTCATTCTGTAATGGGCTGATCCTAATTTCAGAAGCATTACATTTACTGAGGCATGCCTTCCTCCAGTCAGTAATCAATTTTTTTTTGTTACTGAGTACTCTGTAGCCTATGTAGATTTGTAATTTGTGCATTGTGGGCAGGTTTTATATTAGACATAAAATTTATTGCATGCAGCAACCTGATTAAGTAAACATGCAGTCAAAAAATATTGACCTTCCTTGGAAGCTTTTCTGTATGCTATACTGATCTCCTTTCAGCAGCCATCACTATTTTAATCACATATTCATTTTTTAATTGATAACCCTAGCCTGAATAGAGTATTATGGTATTAGTAATACCATTTTAATAGCAGCAAAAGCTATTGCAGCATACATTTACATAACACTAAAAAAAAAAATCTAACACGAAAGAAAAAAACAAACCATCAAAACAAAACAAAACAAAACTCAACCAACCAAAAACAAACCAACAAAACAAAAAAGCCCTCAGCAAAACATAAGAAAAAGTCTGATCCAGCTTATGAGGTATCATCCTTACCAGTCAAAATGGAGAGCAACTAAAGGCTTATTTTCTTTAAGGGTTATTACTCCTCTAAATGACCCAAAGTAATGATTGGTGAATATCTGTTTTAAGTTTTTGCTACATCTGCCACCTACTTGTGAATATTACCTTTGGTAAGTCATCTGCTAGGGGCAAGTCTAAATTTCTGAAAATAAGTGCATGCTCCAGTTTAAAAATAAAAATAATTAAAAAAAAAATAAATCATCACATACACATCAACCCAGCAAAGGCTGATGAGAATGGCAGTCTACATAATGTCACTAGTGACAAGTCTTGTGTAGGAAATTAAGGTACCAAGCAGATGTTTGTGTGAATCAAAGTGCAAAATCAGTAGAGTTACACTCTGCCGGTTTATATTATACTGGACACCGAGTTCAGTAACGTGACTGTAAATAATAATAATAGTAATAAAAAGACCCATATCTTCATTAAAGTCGAGGACGAATGCACAGATTTCCAGAACACTAAAGCCCTGAGGCAGCGCTCTCTTCTCACTCCATTTTATTTACTCCAGTACTTGTTGCTGGGCAAGGCCCAGGGTTCAGCTCCAGCGGAACGGTACGTGGCGAGGCCGGTCACCTCCCTCCTTTACCAGTGGTTTGTGGAACTCTCGCCCAGCACGAGAGTGTATGCTTGCCCAGCAGTATTCACAGTAATACTGCAAACAGGTAACATTGGCACAAAAGAACGGAGCAAATTTTCCACCACAGCGAGTGCCCTGGCATTCATCACACATCTGATCATCCAGCACATATGGCTTCACTTCCACCTGCACCAGGAAGAAGAAAAATCACTGTAAGATTATTACACAGTTTTGCTAAGTATGAACTGAAGTAACATAATTTTAATTCTTTTTACTCCAATATGGAAAGCTTTCAACCAATGCTGGATTAACCCAAAGAGGTTGGCAATTAACTTTTCGTACCAAGCACTCATCAGAAAATCTCAAGAAGGAAGGGTGTCCTTTGGTAACTATTTACATACCTAACTTCTCAAACATTGAAACTACTAAGATGGAAATACAGTAAAAATAGCATCTCCAAGGATTCTGCTGCTAAAGAAACCTCCATGAATGTGAATACAGTTGTTAAGAGGGCAGGTGTGTGACAGTAGCATGAATGAAGAAAAAACTATATGGGTAAACTTCAGAGGTTTGGTGAGTTTCAGAGGGTTTTTTTCTTAGACAATTGGGTTTGGGTTTTTTTCTTTGATTTTTGTGAACTGCAAAATGCAGGACCAGACTAATAAGAGAACATTCAAATTAAACATTACTAAATGCACTTTTATTAAATACTCTGCCTTACTCTGGCAAAATCACTGTCCATCTAAAGATTTTTTAGCTCTAGAAACATAAGATGATTTCATAGCTGTTCCAAGTACGGCCTTGCCGTCAACTACAGACAGGCCAGAGAGCTGCCGACTTTGGTCCTGTACTCAGTTGTAAACATCCTGGGACTGAAATTCTTATTGTTTTTAAAGGATTTGTGCTAAGCACATCAGTATTTCAATGCATGACTGAGCATTTACAGTAGTATGTCCACAGAGGCTCACAACATGACAGTTCTATGTGTCTGTTCCTAAGAATCCAGCTTACACATTTAGACAGTGTTGCTTTGTGCTGGGGAAAGCATTACCTTATGCATGTGTAATTCTTATGGCTCTATGATGCTATTTATAAAGTGGTTTAAGTAGAGTTAACTACATTAAGAGAAAACAAATATACATATTTCTATTATGAATAATTTTGCTTTAAGTGAAATAAGTGTTAATGTGGCAAATTTGCTATACTGCAAGGAAAACTGGACTCCAGTTACTATACTTAAATACATACAGTATTAAAGAAACAGCAAATGAGATACTAAGTTGGAAAACAAGCAACATATACAAAAAAGCTTGATGCTGAATTTTACTTCAGCTTATCCTGATCACATGTCAACAAATGTCAGCAAAGCTTATGTAATTAATTATATTTCTTGTCTATGGAATGGCTAGAACTGCCAGGTTATATAATTTTTAATTACACTCTCCTACTAGTATTAGATGGGAGAAGTCTTGAGTAACTGCCATTTTGCTTATGGGCTACACTACCACAGAAATTAGAAGCATCATATAAAACAGTATTGTCTCAAACAGAACTGGAAGAAAGTTACCAAAAATTTCAGATTAAAAAAAAATTAAAACTGGCTTGGACTTTGCAGCTGTGCACTTTTATATATATATATTGAACATAACAAACACATTCAGTATCTGTCAAGCTGACTTAAGAAACAAGTTTATATTACATTAAGTAGAAAACAAACCCCCCTTATTGTAAAAATACATAGCAGCAGTGCATGCTTTATGTTCTTTTGCCTCAAAAACATAGGTCTTATTTGTATATGTGAAGTGGTGAAGATAGAAGGTCTAAAGGAAGAAAAATACTGGAAAGAAATTAATGTTTTCTTTTAATGTCTTCAACTCAGAATTTAGTAAATACCTTCACTTTATACTTAAAAAGGCCTTTCATATGAACTGAACAATCTATCTCATTTCCCCTATTTTGCCTATCAAGCATCTATTGGCATTTGGATTTGGTTAAGTAATCCTCAAGCCTTCTGAGGCTAGCATTACCTATTATCTTTACAATAAACCTGTATGTTAGGAACCTCAAGCCCAGGCACAGACTGCTGAGAGAAAATGTTGCATAGTAATAGTATCACTGAAGCTCTGTAAGTAACCACTAACTAGAAGCTGTTGATGTAAAACAAGAAAACATCTAGAGGAGGAGAAAGAATCTGGGAAATTCTATTGTTTGACCTTCAGAATACAAAACCAAGAACAAACGAGCTTACAACCAGTTCTTTTCTGTGTTTAGTACCAAAAAATTTTTTAAGATGTTCAAGATAGATTTTTTTTTCCTCTTTTTCCTCTGCTTTAGCTGCTTAAATAATAATAAGCCTTTAAATAATTACAAATGTAGTCCTAAGAACAGAGGTTACAGTGTTCTCCAACTTAAACATGTTTTTCATTTCTATAGTGTTGTGAGTAACAGCCATTCTGTTTCATGCTATTTACTCACCCGTTTATCAATGTCATTATGTTGGAGTTGGACAAAGCGAGCGCTGATAGCAGCAATATAGCTCTGCTGATTGGAGAAAGCCACTCTGCCAGCACCTTTTGGGTACTTCAACTCTGGGTCTGTATCAATGCCAGCATAGCAGACACCTCCATATAAACGGTCCATAATCATTGCCAGTTCAACTGCAAGAAATCAAATGTTAAATATTAGAGGGTTAACGGAAAAAAATAGTGTTGTTTCAGGTTTGTTGCAATTAAAAATAAGTATGTTTGTCTTACTGTATTTGTCTTCTAAAGTCTAAAATAGGAAGGCCAAACATTGGTTTTAACAGACTGAATCAAGCATATATGGATTATAGTAAATTATAAAGAAGCTGTTGAAATAAACTTGGTATGACTGAAAAGTGAAAATAAAATAATGCAGAGCTACACCGTTGAAGTGGATATCAGGTTAAGTGTTTTAGAATTTATCATATTGTAAATTAAAACTGTGGTATTTTGGATTAGGTAGGCAGGTGCTCCCCAAGCTCTTTCCAGGCTGGTTAATGCTAATTCACATACTATAACACTTAGAAGATACTCCTGTATTTAGTACCTGGTGTTTTTCCCTAAGTACTAAGGTTGAAAAGACATTCAGGAAGTGCTGTACATTTGAAACAAAATTTTGTGAAATGTTATCAGTTATTATATCTGAAGCAAGCCTACGTTTTGGGTGCAGCTTAGAAATTTTGTACATCATTAACTTTATTATTCACTAAAGTAGTTACAAATATCATCCAGAAGACAGATGGAGTGCATGACTGAGGAAACATACAGGAGGAAAATTAAGGGGAAGAACTGAAGGAAGCAGAGAACCGTATGGTCACTGAGCCAAGTTCTCTGTAAATTGATAGGCAAACAAAGCTGTCAGAGGGACAAGCACAGACCCACATAAAGCAAGATACTGGGACCTCTATAGCACTGCTAAATCAGCCCTTTTTTTAATGCTAATGGATGAAAACACTTCAGTAACAAGTTAAAATTTATCTATCTAAGATAAAATTGAAAAGATATACAGAATATTTAAATCCTTGTTCTCACAGAATTCTTGCTAGTTAATTTTATATTGAATAGAGGTAATTTTTAAATTGAGCAGGTGTGTGTGTATAAATGCACATGTCAAATTAAGGGAAGACCATATGCTAATTTCTTCATCTGCAACAAGCAAATAAATGACCAACTTGTTCTGTCAAACCAAGTAACACCCTTGCTCCAAACAGTAAGGGAAAACTGTCAGCATTGTGTGTGGAATAGGAGGTGGTTCTGCTTCATAATTATTTGCAATCAGCATTTGGGTAGATCTTAGAAAATGGCAGTACAGAATAAACACCTGGCCCACTTAAAAGCATTTACAATAGTAATTCCAGTAAGTTCCTCTTGCGAACAAAGAATATATATGATTGCAGGCAAGGGAGCCATGCAATGTTCAGTCATCTTAGAGAAAACTTCTGCATCAGATCTTTTAATATTGCAAGCAAGAAAAAAAAAAGGAAACTATTTATCTGCCTTGGAGAAGTTAATTATTTCAAGGCATAAAATGTAATCTATGATCAGCCAAAAGGCATACAGTTGTATAAAGGCTATAATTTGAAATGAGGTAATGCCTAATTGTTACTATTTACATATTTATAGTCTTACAATTATGCCTTATTTTATGATGGTGGGGCAAGTGACATTTGCCAAGAAATCTGGCCTGAGAGAAATCTTACTGTCAGCAGTGGCTGGGAGACCTTGTGTACAGCCTCCCAAAAGAATTAGGATTAAGAGAAAGATAAAGGAGATGAAGTTATAGTGATCTGGAAAGTGGCTGCCAAAGGATAGTGGCAGCTACCAGGAAATCTGATCCAGAAGTCTTTCTTCCAGACAATGACTGAGCCTTGTCTACTACAACCCAGGAGATTTAGGATTAGGTTTGAGAAGATGAAGAGAAACCATGCAGCTGACTTGGAGTGAGGATGGAAAAAGACTAACAAAAGGAAGCAAGGGTTGCCAAAAGACCTAGCTAGGAGGTTTCAACTTGTTTTGTGACCTTGTCATTGGCTCACAAAAAATACAAGGATTAGGAAGAGTGTCAAATACAAGGGTTAAGAGTGTCAAACTACAGATGGGAGTGGTGCTGAAAAAAAGGCCTTCAAAACAAACTGAAGGCTGCCAGAAGGTCTGGGCTAAAAATAAATCTTTCCTCTGGACAAAGGCTGAAGAGTCTTGTCTCAGAATCACACAGAATCACAGAATGTTAGGGGTTGGAAGGGACCTAGAAGATCATGTAGTCCAACCCCCCTGCCAGAGCAGGGTCACCTAGGAACAGATCCAGGCAGGTCTTGAATGTCTCCAGAGAAGGAGACTCCACAACCTCCCTGGGCAGCCCGTTCCAGAGCTCTGTCACCCTCACTGTGAAAAAGTTTTTCCTTGTGTTTACCCTAAACCTCTTGTGCTCCAACTTACTCCCATTGCCTCTTGTCCTGTCATTGGATGACACTGAGAACATTCTGGCTCCATCGTCCCTACACTCACCCTTAACATATTGACAGACATTTATGTATACATGAGCCTTGTCTAAGGCTCTGCAAATAAAAGTGAAGAAAAAAAAAATTAAGACTTTACAGTGGTCTTCAGTATAGAGTAGGGCCACCAAGATACTTGGGATGGGAGAAATTTTTCTGCTGGGAGTCTACACCTCCGTGGGAAAACTTATACTAAGGTTGAGGAAAAAAGGGAAATAGAAACCATAATACTGCAGTTGGTATTAGCAAAGAGGCTAGGAGAAGTTTGTCTTCCTAGTCAAATGAAAGGGGAACTTGTCTGCATCCCAGCAAGCAAATAAAGGTTAGGATTAAGATGGTAGACATTATGAAGGATCAACTAAATTCTAAAATATTATGCAAACTTGGGGAAAAATGGTTTCTTTCGAAAATTGTAATCAGTAACAGATTTTAAAATGTTCACAGCTTGTATTTTGTGACACGAGACACTAAGTTGGAAAGTAACCTACAATCTTTGGAAAAAGGGTATATTTTCTACTCTTTCATATACACTTACCTGTCTTCTCACCTTTTCTGCTTAATCTGGAATCCCCTACTACATGCCCTACATTTTCCTTCTACTCACCAGCTCTCAGAGGCCGTGGAACTCCTCCAACAAAGATAGTTTTTCTTGGATCCAAAGGCTGAGACCCATCCATCACAAAGTCACTGTCACTTAGGTTCCAAGGTCGAATTTGCACCTACATTAAGGATTTAGTAGAGGAACTTGAAAACAAGGCTAAGAAACAACTGCCAAATCTTTCTCAAAGTAAATATATAATTTAATCAGCAAAATCAGTGATATAAACACCAGAACAATTACCTGTCTGAAAGAAGGTGGACAATTCATTTACCACCTCTAGAGGCCAGGCTTGAGTTAAATTTAATCATAGCAAACTACTACCTCATTAAGTCGCTGCCCCTAAGCACCATTACAGTAAGAAGTCTGTGAAAGGACTTGGACAACATTTTACCGTGTATGTGCAATTACAGTTGGACTTCGGGATTCTGGCTTTTCTAAAATCACATACAACGGTTCACCAATTTTAAAGCACTGAAAGAAATGGACAAAATTAATTTCTGTGCTTGGATACAAAAGGGAGTTGTCATCATGTGTGAATGCTCACTTCTCTTAAGCAGCAAGCAACACAGTTGATAAGAAATAATTATGTTACTAAAATAACCACCCCTCAGAAGTTACTGGAAGCTGTTCAGAAATCACATAAGCACACTTGCTGTGCTGTAATACTGGCTCGTTTATCTGTGCAAGCTTTTTAATAGTGTTTTTCAAAGGCATCACTGTTTTTACCTAATAATATTTTTATATTGTTTTCTTCTAATCTATATGCATCAATGACCAAAAAAACAAAGACTATCATCAAAGAATATTAGAGATGTGAACAGTAAGATCAAAGTACTATGTCTTATATTCTGCAAAACCTGTCTGCATTACTTTTTTTTTCCCCCCTGCATCTTATATAAGGTAAATGAGATGTAAATTACAAATTGATTAGCTATTGAATGCAGAAAAAAATAATTAAGAAACCTAATGCAATCCAGGGGATATTTGTCTGGATTTTATGTGTGGAAAGATGTTATCTAACTGTCTTCATTCCATTGCATAAGGCTTTCTTTTCTTTTGAAACAGAGAGAGGGAAAAATTACAAACCAATTGTTTTACGTTGTAAAAGGATGCATACTCCTGTGAGATACCAGGCATACCAACTGGCATTACCAGGCGTTAACTGAACACGACATTTATCATAAAGAATCAAGTGGTAAAACCATGTTAATTTTGGGACAGAAAGTGAATTCACTGTAATAGCAAGGATGGAAACAGGAAATGGACAAGTCAATTAACTTTATTTATTTATTAAAAAGAGCAACAGCAAATGGGTTAGCAACCAGGCTAGGTGTCATGGCATAAGCTACTTACTGGTTTATCCTTGATTGTGGGACTTGACACACACAAGTAAAGTTTTCCATCTTCTTCCAGACAGGCATCTATCAGAGCTTGTACAGAGCTTTCTTCCTGGAACAGCAGAAAGGCATACCCTTGGAAAGGATAAAGGCACAAGAAAGAAAAACAACAGATTAGTTTATAAAGAGGTTTTTTAAATAAAGATGACAACACCAAGAAGTGAAAATACAACATACAGATTACAAATAGTTGTTAAGGCTGTTCTCTTGTTTTCATAAATTGAATTCCCCAAATAGATGAAACCCTCATAAATTACTGATCTCAGAATTGAGACGAGTGTCTGCTGAATATGACTATGGCATATGCATAATGACAATTTGTTTAATTTATTATTTTGAGCAGTGAGAATATAGGCTGGTAAGGGGTTCTTATCCAACAATGTATCAAAGCTGTTTAGCAGTGGTATCTGCTGGTATCAGTGATTATCATCTTAAATTGGAGACATCAATTTCTGGTTACTACATACAATGAATAAATATTAGAAGAAAGGATCAAAACCAAGGCCAGGTAAACAAATGAAGAGACTTCTACAATCACATACGGAACTATGAAAAAAATGCTCACCTAAAAACAATAAGTGTAAGGAAAAAGAATGGTATCGATTTTGTTTTATTATGAGTCAAATATCTGCTGTTATTTATATTTAAATAAGGCAGTTCAAAAGAAGGAAGAAAATAAAGTGATTCAGAACTTTAGGACTTCAAACTGCCCAGTAGAACCGAGTGTGGTATTCAGTGCTGTTCTGAATGCAGCTGGCAAGAAAGCTGTCTTTAGTTTATGTTGTTAAATTTGACCAAAGATTTGGCCCCAGCAGTCCATGGTTTTGCTACCTCAGAAGCAAAACTAACAGAGCACTGAACAGTAAGCAAAGCCATCTGAAGAGTTGATTGCAGCTGCCCGGCGCAGAGGACTTTCTATTGAGCATGCATTGCTTTTTTTGCCCAGTAATCTGTACAACTCAGTTCTCTTACGGAATGTGAAGATGTTGGCTTTGACCTTTGTAATTTGGCAGTTGCATGTTTACAGGCTTCCTCTTTTCAGAAAATCTGCAGCAATTAGAGGCCACTGGAGTTTGAACAGGGACTGCAAGACTTTCTCTGCCTAACACTCTTAACAGAAACTAAGTGCCTACATGATTAAACCATATTTTATTTATGGCAACCTTCAATATAGCTTTTCACAGTCTGTTTGCTATTAATACAATAATAATTTACCATAATTTTGCACTGAGTATTGAGTGAATAGTATTTGCCATGTCCTTTTAATATAAATACTAGACAATGCTGATGCATAAAAAAAGACACAAAGTTCCATCTCTAGTAGTTGTAATTATCTTAAAACAGTCCCCTAAAGATATAAATACATTTAAACATACTCGTTTTAGAGTTTATAAAACTGATTACATTAAGTATGAAAATAATTAGCTTTTAATCACTATCACTTAGGTTAATTTTATTTTCCATACATTCACTTATCTTCCTCACTCCATATCATCCCTTCTGGTACCAGAGAAAAAACTTAAGTTTAGCAATTCTTTCAGCCTTATACAATGCCCCGGTCAGAAAACTAGATACTTGGAAGAGACCACCATGGCAACTACACCCTCCAAAGCCAACTGATCACACTTCATGGTCTAGCCTGATCTGTGCCTTGTATGTTAAATTAAATGTGTTCTGTGAATGTGGGATGCAGTTCTAATCATCTAGTACTATGACTTCCAGATAAGAATACTTGTACATTTATGCACCCTGTAAAATAATGGTTTACAGTGTATTTAACTAGATTTAAACACTTAGGATTTATCTTCTGACTAGACCATAAGATTTGAATTCTAAACATTAGAATATTGTCTATTTCAGACTTCAAGAATCAGAAACCAGCAAAAATACTGGAAATATCTTTAGCATAAAGTCAAAATGAAATTTGGAAATATTTATTGTGGCTTAATTACTTTGCAGAAATCTGGGCAACAGCTTTCAGGTTTTTCTGGGTCATAGTAAGAGGTTATATCTGCTGTAGTTAGATCTGACAGCCGTTTCACAGCACAGTAATTGTATAACCTTAATTTCCCAGAACAGTTAAAACTATCCAAATGGATACTTGTTATCTGCCTCTGGCTGCTAGATTACAAGAGTAGTCTAAGATTTCAATTTTCTAACCTGGGGCTAGCGCTGCCATGAAGTCTAGTCCCTTCACATCTCCATCTCTCTAGACCTCTGTGGCCGTTAACACACCCTTCTTGCCTGCTGCAGAGTGTATGGGCTCTCTGAAGACAGACAGGGAAGCACTGTGTAGTAGCAGTTCTTTGTTAACCTAGAAATGCAAGCAGGCTGGACTAAGCATGACATGATGTCCAGCATTACTTCAAAACTTGGAGACTGCATATCTATTTAAGGAATTCTGATCCTCAAGATTAACAAAGATTACACTGAAATGAAAAATATCATAAGGATTGTTTAGAAGCTGATAGATTCATCTTCTAGATGCATACAGGGATGCAAAACCAGCTCCCTCCCATGAGCAGTGGGAAGTGCCAGGCACTGCTATTACTGAACACCTACCCTCTTGCTCACAGTACCACTGTTCAGAGCTGCATTTGCTCGTTCATGTGCTTCCATGGATGCACTTCGTTTGATTGGGAGTCTGTAGAAGGAGATGTACTCTGAACTCAGATTCAGGTAGAAAAAAAAAATGAAGCTGGAAAGTATACGTGCTAAAACTGACATTGTGTAAAGAATCATCTCAGACCAAATATAAATTAATATTGAAGTAACTTATTTGCACAGGAACAAAGCATGTTTTTAATTACTTCAGCCACCATCTAAAGAAAAAACTGCATGCCAATCTGTAAACAGTAACTTGTTTTCTCTTTCTGTCAGCTGTTTAACTGATAAATTTATCTACTTTATAGAACTCAGAATATTCCTTCCTGAAGAGATTCTCAAAAGCATCTTCTTCAGTCATTAAATCCTGTTCTGTGCATTCCTATTTTTATTACACACAATGAAGAGATGAGCCTAACCCCCAAAAAGCTTTACAGCATGGCCAGTTGACTTGTTACATTCAGAATGGTCAATTACAGGGGCATCTAAATGTGAATTAAGTTTATTTTAAACCTAAAAATAGCAGGTGAGATAGAATTAATAATATGATCCATTTCCAAAATAAAACATGCATTAATCTAAATTAATTATCAGATGACAAAAGTTTCTACTGATGCCTCAAGTGTAGTGTGCTTCAGGACATTCCCAGCTCTGTGCATCAAGAGTATCACAGCATATGGGTTTTTCCAAGAAGTAAGACATTTGATGAATTTCAAGATTTTCATCTGCTACAGTAGAATCTTGGAGCATGCTGTAGTACTGTGAGCAAGCAGTGCTCCCTTCTTACCTGAAAGGATGTTTATTTTAACGGTTTGAGGGCTCAGGGGACTACTCCCAACAAAAATGCCACAAAGCAAAATATACAAGATATTTGAAGCCCCAGAAAATAGCAAAGTGCCTGACAACAGCTGAAGATTCTGTATACACAGATACGCAGCTTCTTGGCAGAGCAGAACAATCCAGCTGTTGGTAGAATACACCCTGTAACTTTGCACTTTGCAATTCACTGGAAAAAGGCAACAACGCATTTTGCTGCAATAAAAGCCATGACAACTTTTAAAGAGGTATCAAGGAGGAGACAATTAAGGTCCCTACATTCTGAAGCATAGCCTAGGAGCTCCTCATCCTTGAGCTCATGGTTTATTTAATAGAAAGCAGATGAACTACTGAGCTCCTTTGTGCATGTTCCATTTTGTCATCTTAGAACAGTAATAATTTAGACAAGTTGGTCTAATTTCACTTAACCTTGCTGAGAACAAACTGGAAATTTTGGCATATACCCACAATGTCCCATATGTCCCACAAGCTTGAAAAACAAGGTTGTCACTTGAAATGCAAGACATACTTGGAACTACCATACAATGCTGCTATAGTGTGGAAAATATATTTTTGCCAGCTTAGTCTGGAAAATCTCTTCTTTCAGTGAACATGGGCACATCTTCTCTAGTGATGGGAACCTGTGTTACTGACAGCACATTCTGTAATGAGGCTCTCGTGATCACTTTCTGAACAATATGCAAGATGGAAAGCCCAATAAGTTGGTTTTCTGCCTTTCTTATAATGGCAGTCTTGATAGTCATATTTTTATGTTAAAAACTGGCACATTGGTACAAATGAGAAGCTACTGTATTGGAATTTTTGCTAGAAGTGCATCACATATGTTTTCTGCCCATCTTCCTCAGTGTAGCTGAAGTGAAAAGAATTAATGAACCTTTATTAAGGCAGAAGGCCTATGTCAGGCAAAGAATAAAATAAACTTATGGGCCTTGTATATTGGCCTTATTCAACTTGGCAAGCCCCAGCTGGTAGGGTTTTACCAGACAGGTCTATCTTCTTGTGTAAGACAAAAATATTTCACAGAGTTACAGATGACCCAACTTCATGGCTTGCCAGGACAAGGCTGACTTCATTTCAGAGCATCCATGAATGTTCAAAAAGGAAACCAAAAACCATCCAAACAAAAAAGGCTTTCCTTTTATTCTTCTAAACCTAGATAACACCTTCCTTATACAGTTCCGTCATCAGGCATAAAGTTTGGTGGAATGAAATGCAATTGCTGACTGTGTTATGTAACCCTTGGGAGAAAGTATCAGCCTACTTACAATATCAGCCATCAAAATGTCATTCTAAGGGTTTTCATTTTTGTAATGGTGATGGTGGCTGAAAGAACTAAGACAATGAAGAGAAGGACTTTCTCTTCACATACTGAATACCATGTCAGAACAGTCTTTGGGGTGTCACATTTATTAATTCCAAATGCAAAATAGGAGGACTAATTACACTTGAATAAAGTTAAGCTACCTTTGAAGCACATTTTCTTTCATTCTATCCTTTTATACAGTGTCTTTTTTGATGTTTTTATAGGCTTCAAGATTACAATAAAATCTGCTATCCACCTGAAATCTCTTCTAAAACTATTTCAATATATATATCTACCTAATTAAATTAAAATTTAAATTAAAAAAAAAAGTTAAAAAGATGGAATTAAATTGGCTGAGAAAATTAACGTTCTAGTCATGTCTTTGGGTTTATTTTTAGATAGTTGAGATGGCTACCTCAAAAAAGTAGATTTAAGTAGACTTAATTTTGTCAAGTATAAATATCACTTTTTTTCCCCTGGATTTTTAAAAATAGTCTTGTATTGAATGATGGTTGTGTTTACTAGCACTTTTAGAATAAATCTGTTTTAAAAGCCCACATCAATGGAACATTTAGAAACAGTGTGAACCAAATTTCTAAATTAGTTAATATGATGACAAAAGTTCATTGTTCAAAGTTACCATTAGTAATCTTATTGGAAGATGCTTTGAACACAAGGCACATTTCAAAATCCAAAGATGAAACAACTACTAAAAATGAATCTCATTTTTGAAAAATAAAAATCTGAGGTGTTAAAAAAAATGCAGACTATCTTTTAAACAGTGCAGTGACGTGATGGGATTTTCAAATACATCAAAGGCTTTAAATACTTAAGAAAGCTAAAAATAGAAGGGGCTGTAATCTCACAGCTACTGCAGAAGAGTGAAATTATGTATTAGTCAGGGCTGCAAAGATTAATTTATTTTAGTCAGTCTAATTTTAAACAGCAATGTATGACCCTGTTAGCTGATTCTTTTCTCTACAAACCAAAAAAGCATATAGGAAATATGAACTGTTTATCATCCTACAGCAACACTATTCATTTTAACTGTTTTTCATGAGCACCAGATTATGTCTGACTGGTCTGATACACAAGAAATGCCCCATATGCCACGTTAAAGATGGGTTTTGGAGTAGGTTTTGTTTGGCTTTAAACTTATCTACTCCATATCCTCAGTTCTATTGTAAAAGACTCTAACTCTTTTTGTCTGACATTTTTCTTCTACTGGTGTAAAACATTGCAACAGCAAATTTATAAGGATGTCTCCTCTTTCAAAGGTCACAGCCATTTTCAAACTTCAGACTGCAACATGATCTATAGTTGCTATAAGTCATAGCATTTAAGGGTATAAAAACAACAATAAAAAGGCTACAAGATACAATATAAGAGGAGTCACTTGAATTAATCATGGCAGACTGAGGCAAGAGCTATCTTTGTGAAGTTTACTGAGTAAGCAGTATTAAAAACATACATTTACACTCAAACATCAAGAAAGCAACTAAATTCAGAGTTTGCTTTTTCAGTTTTGGTTTTCAAGGGCTATGAGATAGTGACTGCTCTGGGCAGAGCAGCTCATTGTCATCTGAAGGGGATCAGGTCTGCTGCTGCCTTTGCTTGGAACAGATGGCTGAAAAGAGATCAGTTTCCAAGTTTGAACAAAACCTGTTACTCTTCTTCACAAATAAGCCAATTTCCACTTCTACTCCAAGCAACATTACCATAAAATGTTCTAAATAAATATAAACTGTCTGCTTGATTTCAGCTTGTATTTCATGCATAGTGTCAGCATGAAGTAAAATACATTCAGCACAAAGACCTTCAGGGGAAGAAAGAAAAGATCAAAAAATGCAGGCAACTTTTTAGCTGAAGTCAGTGATCATTAATAAAATTTTATATTGGGGTTTACAGTATGAATATTTTTCATTTCAAAAGATGTTTTTCTTAAAATTTATTTTTAAATAATAAAGGAAAAGCACTTACTAGAGCTGTGATACACTGGGTCTGTTAAGAACTTAATTCAAAGTAATGTCTCTATGTCATTTACAAAAGACCAAGCCAGCAAGTTATTTCCTGATTTTGTATGATTCTGACTCCCCTGTGAGCAGACAGATAATCTGGGCTTCACAGTGAGTGAACTGTACCTAGAGAGGAACTGAAGGTGTAACACATTTCTTAAGACAGAATGCAGAGCTTCAGTATTAGGCTTAGTCTTCCCTTCTTTAAATCAAAGTCAATTTCTGCTGTGCTTTGTGTCTGGTTAATAACTAGTTGCAATGTTCACTCACACGTGGATTGTTGTCAGGTTCTAGTTGCTCAAGTTTGTCTTTGTAGTTCACTATATAAAAAAACCTTAATAATGGAAAGTTTTCCCACCTGATTACTTCTAATGGCAGAACAAGCTCTTGCTCTTAATTAAAAAATAATTATTATTTTTTTTCCTGGGAGATGAGAATGGTCCGTTTTAGGAAAAAATATCACTGGATTTATTAAATCCTCTAAAACATTACTTTTTTTAAATTAAAACTGCACAGCCTCCACTGGTATACAACAGACTGCTGATTACACCAAGGCAGCGTAAGCTGTAGTCACGTGCATTGTAGGTCCACAAATCAGGTAGAATTTGCATGGTATAAAGTAGATAAATGCCAACCAGAGCACTGAGACATTCAGGAGAGACACTAGTTCTCAGCTGCTCCCAGCTTTTGAAATCAGAGAGGGGCACATGCTGACTTTGGCAAAGGCATCCACAGCATCTTTCATTCCAGCACCTGATGCATTCCCATTGCCAGTCCCAACCTCTGATTTGAGAGAACAAAAGTATAATTTCGTATAATTTGATAAATGGATGATTTCTATATTCTGACTATATCGCACTGATTTTACATCATCTACATGATCATTTACATCATTACTGTATCATCTTAAAGTTAGAATTGTGTGCATCGTTGCAGTGAATCTGTGAATGTAATATTATAAATATAATGCTTATAGGAAGTTATAGAGAGATCATAACCTTCTAATGCATGAAATGATTACAGCTGATCAGGGGCAGGTGTAGGGAACATGTTTTTTAGATGACCCTCAGAAACAGCAAATATACTGCAGTGCATACAAAATTTCTTTCTTCACCACAACCCCTAATCATACCCTTGAACTTCAAGTATTTGGAAGAATTTGATGCTTCATAAATAATTAGCAAAACAAGACATAGTGCAAGCTGTTAGAGAAAAACAAAATATTATCAAGTTCTTGACACCACTGTTTAAAGGAAATGTTGTTATCCTGGTGCCCATAACAGTTACAGATCAAGTAATGTATCTCCATTTAC
Organism: Ceyx melanurus; assembly: GCA_024611195.1. NCBI lineage: Eukaryota > Metazoa > Chordata > Aves > Coraciiformes > Alcedinidae > Ceyx > Ceyx melanurus. Next base: position 1,579 of record JANHGL010012415.1, on the reverse strand, counting down.
AAAACAAAACACATGGATAGCTGATGATTTGCAAGATTCATCTTTGATCATTAGAAGATAAACTCATAGGGTTCCTCCTTTCTCTCTGAGATCATATCTAAAAACATTAAGATTTAAAATCTGTGATCACAACCAAGTCTAGCTTTATTAAACTTACTGTCCAATAAATTTTTAAAATTTTTCCATTTTCATGTATTCCATTTTCTCTATCCTACAGAATACTGAATACCCATAACATACTTCTGAAAAATCTAAGTAATACAATTTTGATAGAACTCATAAAATAACTAATTCTTTACTAAGGACTACCTTTAAGATTTCCTGTTTCTGTCCAAAAGAGACTTCAATAAACTTGTCCAAAATTAGAATTAATTTTTTTTTGCCACCATCAACTCTGCAGATTCCAGCATCATTTTACCAAACAGAGTCTATTTTCCGTTTAAGCCAGAGGCATGTTTAATCTAAAGTCAGAATTTCAAGAAGTTTCATAGCAGGTAACAGCTGCAAAACAATGAAGAAAAAAAATTACTATGGGCACAATGCACCAATAAGTCTTATTGAAAAAAAATCTGTGTCAATTATTTCAGCATCTGCCCAAACAAATTTACTGCAACCGTCCAGAAACTGGAGGCTTGGAATTTCTATTTAAACATAACGTACTGAATTGGGCATTTGATGGAAAGCTTGTGATAAGTACTGGTTAATAGAAGCATGAACAAATCAGCTGCTCTTGAAATTTTGGGAGCAGCAAGCCCCTTGAGACAAGAGTTAAATATCAACTGTGACTTAACTCAGTGTACTCTCATACAATAAATAAAGTATAAGAAATCCCATTGCAGTTTTAAGTGAGAGGGAGGAAACAGGCTGCCTCATTGGCATAGGACCAACAAAAACATATAGATGATTCATGAAAAGACTGTTCCGGAAAAAGAATATTATGAAATGCCAACATGTGACCTTTAGTTTTCCCTAAAGAGTCAGGAGGCTTCTGAAAAAAACCCTATCTTTTGGTGCAGATGCAGTGCATATGACCTTCAAAACTGACTTTGCTGGAAAAAAGGGATGTGACCTAAGGAACTCTGCTCATGTAACCTCACCCATCCGTCAAAGCAAAACTGAAAGGCAGTATATACGATTTAACAGAAAAGTGATACACCAAGTGCAGACCACAATATGGTATTCCAAAGCATGAATGACTTAATTACTACCAACAAAACCCTTAGGCCTTCTAGAAACCTGTGGGGTTTTTTTCCCCCCATGGGAATCACAGAATCACAGAATCACAAAAGGAAAGGGAAACCTAAAGCCTTTTGATGAGACTGCAGACTAAGTTAGGAGACAGCCCATCTTCCAATAATCACATTGTCCAACAGATTAAGTCTAGGATTTATTGCAGTTTTGAATGCAGCAAAACAACCTTCCATACTGACTTGTGTTGTAAAAAAAGTATTTTCACAGAATCACAGAATGTTAGGGTTTGGAAGGGACCTAGAAGATCATCATGCCAGAGCAGGATCACCTAGACCAAGTCACCCAGGAACAGATCCAGGCAGGTCTTGAGTGTCTCCAGAGAAGGAGA
>JANHGL010012414.1:0-45714 GCA_024611195.1 Ceyx melanurus | reverse complement strand
TTAAAACCACAACATATTACCATGAAGTACTTCATTTACCATAAATTCCAGCTACTTTAAAACCCCACGGTGGATGAGCCGGGCTTCCCTTGCTGCCAGCAGCCGGCGAGGCCGAGGCCGCTGCCGCTGGGCTGGGGGGGATCCCGCCGGACCTGGAAGCCCTGGCGTGGTCTGGCCACACCAGCATGGTCTGACCACACCAGCCCGCTCAGCATGGCGTTTCTCCTTCGCCTCACGGAGGCTGAGGGTCTTGCGGGGGTCCCCCCCACGCCAGCAAGGAGCCGGCGCTTCCCAGCGCGTCCTCGTTGTCTCTGCCGGACAGACATGTCCATCTGTCGGCGCGGGAGGTGGGTGTTCATCTCCACAGCAACGCCGGCCGCAGAGCGGTGGTATCCGCGCCAGGTGTGCGCTGTGTGCTGACAGAGGTGGGCTGTAAATACAGCCGAAAGTTCGTTCCCATCCCAGATTTTCAGTTGGGGGTGTCGGGAAGGTGGTCGTGCTGGATGCAGCTGAGGGGTCCCGGGAGCTGCCGAGGAGGGGCCCGAGGTCCCAGCTGCACTGGGCCGAGCCTGGCCAGCCAGCTGTAAGGGCGGAGGGATGGTCTGGGTGCTGAGGACCCTGCTGCTGGCAGGCTGCAGCCACCCTGTTTTGCCCTTGAGTTTGCTGCTGGGAGAAAGACACTTAGCTGTTGATTGTAATTTCATTATGTCACAAGTGCCAAACATGCCTCTTGCTAATAAAAGGCAAAGCCAGAGCAGCAATATTATTTTTTCTCCTCTCGGAAAACAAACATTTACCAGTGTTTTGAGCTGCGTGGTGCACGTTGCTGGGGAGCGGGAGGGTGCCTGGGCTTTCAGGTCTTAAATACAGGGAGGGCTGAGCCGCTTGGGCTCCTTCGCTCAGCGGTGATGCTGGAGCAGGCGATGTGCATGGCAGTGCTGGTAAAAGGTTTTCTCCCATCCTTCCCCCACCCTGGTGTCTGGGAAAGTGGAGCCTGCAGGGCCTGTAGCACGTTAGCTCTTAGTAAATGTTTATTTTGATGGCCCGAGCGTGCTCGCTGGAGAGCCAGTCCCTCCTCGGGGAGGATGGGAGCAGACGTGCTCTGGGAGCTGCTCCTGACCCCTCGGGTCCCCGGCAGCGAAGCGTCCTGCCTCCTGCCCGGCGTTTCCTGGGACTCACAGCCACGCGTCCACGGGTGGTGGTAGCCCAGCTCCAAAATGGCTGGTTGGCTTGGTTGGGGAGCGGGAGTTTTAACCCTCTTTTTGCCACGCCGCCACAGGCTGCCTTCTTCTGACAGGCTGAGGCTCACTGTGGGATTCAGAGCACGTACTTCAATGTTGATAGTAGCATCGCGATGATGTTCTTGATCCTGCCAGGTTGGGTTCCTGGGTTTCCTGAGTATCTGTGACGTCTGGTGACTGGCTCAGAGGCTTTTTTGGTCTTTGCTTCTTGTAACAGAAATGAGTGAAGCAGGAGGCAGCGAGGGGGGTGCAGAGGCACAGCCAGCTGGGTTGCAGTCAGGTGCACATTGTTTGAGCTGAGTGGTGCAGTCAAGTGCACATTGTTTCACAGGATGCAGGATTTCGAGATTCTTCACCAAGGTATTTTTGGTGAGACACAGTGAAATGGGAGAATGTGCTGTCAGGCCAGGAGGTTGGCTCAGAAGGCTGAGCAGGGGCGTGCATGAAGCACAGAGCTGTACCATCTGCTCAGTGGAGCTGCTCCTGCGGTGTGAAGGTGTCCTGGGTTCAGGCTCTGCACACCAGCCTGTGTGTGTCACCTGTACCTCTTCTGTGCACCAGCTTCTGCAGCACAGCCTGGGCCACCTCGGGAAGCAGAGCAGAAAGGCTGCCCCTGAAGAGCCGGGGTGCAGTGAGTTCCTGCAGCGCAGCTGCAGAGGTGATGCTGCAGGGCTGTAGTTCTCTGTAGGTCTGCTCTGTTCGACAGCACTGGATGTCAGAGGCGACGGCAGGAGCTGGGCTATGGCTGAGCTGGGGCGGTGTGTGGTGGCCACTGATGCTTTGGTGCCTGCCAGGGAGCAGGGTGGCTGGGCAGCGTTGCTGAGTGGTCTTTGCTGCCAGCGCACGTCCCCCGGCTGGGTTGGGGTTACTTTGTGCTGCTGGCCTCGGGGCCAGCGAAACCCTGCGAGCTGCCATGGGCTGCCCGGAGGAGCAGAGGGTGACCGGCCACATGTCCCCACTGTCCTTGCGCGGTTCCCATCGGCAGCCCCTGACTGTGCCAGACAGAACTGTAGATGTCAGGCTTTGCACAGAAAGAGAGCGAGGAGGGAGGGTGAGGAGAGACAACGCACAGCAGCGGGGCTGCCAGCTTCAAATTAACCTTCTGCTTTGTTGGCGGCTAACGCGAGGTGCCCCCGGCCCCGGCGCAGCGCAGGCCAGGGACCCGGAGCCGGCGTGATTCACGCGCAGCGGCGCGGAGCACTGGGGCTGAGCGGCACCGGCACGGCCAGGAGCCGGCAGAGCGGGTGATAGGTGCCCAGCATGGTGCTGTGCCCGGCATGGTGCTGTGCCCGGCACGCCGGGTCCCAGGCAGGGTTGGCAGGGCTGGCCGTGACCCTGGGGTGCTGCAGTTGGTGAGTTCGCCTCTGGCCTGGAGGAGCAGGAGCTCTGGCCTTCCCGCCGGGAGACAGCTCTGCAGCACCCGGGTGTTTGCTCCTCGAAAGCTCCTTCAGATGTCACAGCCTGACTTTCTCCTCTTTAATTTTTCTTCTGTTAATTTTGTCCCTTTTAGTCGTACATACTTCCTTCCCCAGTTCCTTTCTTCTTGCTGTTTTTCATCTTCCGTAGAGACAGTTAAAAGCAGCTTAACACTGTGAGCTTGTTTGGAAGTCAAAAGATCTGTTTTAGCTCTGACGCTGACTTTGGGCAAGCCACCAAATGTTTGCCTCAGCTGGAGTATGGAACAGGATAATACGCTGCTCACATGCGGAGACTGCAAGCGGGGGTTAATTATGAAAAATCATAATGTGTCTTAAATTCCCAGGGCATTGTTACATCCTTAAATTCTGTTACTCTCTGGGTTTTTCCCTCCCCTCCCGGATAAGTCATGAGCTGTTACACTCTGTTCCCACCACTTTCTGTTACACAGACACCTTCCCACCCGAGGCTGCGATGCTTGGGCCACAGTGGCTCTGGAGTCCTCGGGGAAGGATGTCTTCCCGCATCCATCTCGTGGATGAAGTAACTTGTGCTGCAGCCCTTGTTTTCCCAGTGGTTTGCATGTGCTGGGGGGATTTTGTTGTGGCAGCATGGAGAGGAGGGAGGCTGCTGGGGTAACGACACCTTCACGGTGACGTGGTAGGTCAGAACCCATCAGGCTGAGCATCACGTGGTACCTGCGTGTGAGATGAGTGACTGCAAATCACGGATGGTGTGGCAGGGTCCTGCTCTCTGCCCTCGTGCTGCAGGCACCGCTGGCATCAGTCACACACCTTGTTGTGTGGGTTGTTGCACACACCTTGTTGTGTGGTTGTTGCAACCAAACCACTGCTTTGGTTGACTTTTATTAGGGCTGTGGAGGAGGAGAGAGGTAAATCTCCATGAGTGAACCAGGTTTGTCACTGGGACAGCGTGTGATGAGAGCCAGCTCTGCTCGCTTGGTGGGGATGGAGGGACCCATCGTGCGGGTAGCAGCAGAGGGGTTCCCATTGTGGCTTGGCACCTGGGTCAAACTGGAGACCTATACTCTGGTACTAGAGAAAAGGGGCTGATCTTTGCTTTGTAACATCCTTCCTGGTTTTTCAGCTTTCTGGAGCACAGAGCACTGGAGTGGAGGAGGCCTGGTTGTGTCAGCAGTGGTTGTAGCCTTAGACAGTCCAAGTCTGAGCAGAGCCACTTGTGAAGGTGTAGGCAGGAGTGATTCGAGCTCTATTCCAATCCTCAGGATGAGTGCCTGTAGGCATCACATTGGTTCTGCAGCATGGCCAGAGGGAGAGGTGGTGCTCAGAAGTCTGCCAGTGGTCAGGTCCATTATTGTCCAGAGAGTACGGGTGGGGGAAGAGAAGCAAGCTCTGCCTCGTGGCACGCTGAGGCTGGAGGAGGACCAGCAGGATGACTTGTGGACATGCTGCGTGTCCCAGAGGAGAGGAGGTGCAGCAGGCATTGCTGCCAGCCTGTGCCCTTTGCTTGCTGCACTGCTGTGTGTGGAGTGGGATGAGTGCTGGCATGGGGTGCCTAGCCCTGGGAGGGTGGTGGGCACCTCCTGTCCCTCTGCTAGTTCAGAAAGCAGTTACTTGGCCAGTAGCAGCATCTGTCTGAAAGAGCTGCCGCGGATTTTTTTCCTTGTTTGCCTTATTTTAATCAGCCCCTGCCCTGTTTCCTCTTTATTTTGAGTGGTGTGGAAATCCTGGAGGTTTGCATGAGATCCTGGAAATTCCCCAGGTGGTGGGTCTGGTGCCAGCTCAGCCCTGTGTGAAAAGCTTCCTTCATGGCAGCCTTGCAGCGGTTTCACCTGGAACTGCAGATGTTTGAGCAGTGGAGCCAAGCTCTGGAAGCACCCTGGGGATTGCTCACAGTGCCCGGAGCAGGAGGAGGGTTGAGCTCTGCTCTGCTTAGCACTGGCTGGGGTCAGCCTCACAGTAGGGGTAGCACGACTGTCTTCCCTGCCTTTGAAACCTCCCAGCTGTGTCCAGGATTGCCAGAAGCCCCCCTGTAAGGTCCTCCTGCTGATGGCAGTGAAATTGGAATTGTCCAACCAACTGCTCCTTCACTGGTGCTCCCCTGAGCAGCATCGCTTTGCGTGCCTGGAGTGACAGGTGCTCTCTGCAGTGTCCTCATGCTCAGTCCGAGTGGCCGCTGGGCTGTGAGACGTTGGTTACCTCAGGTGGGAGATGGATGTTGGGACTCTGGTTTTCTTCCTCCAGCCATCTTTTTCTCAGCCTCTTCTTGCTTCTGGGTGTGATGCCTGTGAAGTGCAGATGATGAGTGAGATGCCTTTGGTGAGATTCTGCAAGAAGCGCTGGCCCTGCTCTGGAGATCTGTGGTGTCCCTGTCACCAGTGTTCAGCACAGCAGAGCTGTCTGCTGAGATCCGTCCTGTGCTGAAAGCCTCTCGTGGTGTGCCAAGGCAGGGACAGTGTGGTGGCACAGTCTGCTGAACTGCTGAGGCCAGAACACAAATGCCCAGGTGTGGTTTGTTACCGAAAGTGAAGAGCAGAGCGAACCATCTCCCTCCTTACTGCCCACCTTGGCCTTTCTGGAGGAGCTGGGGGCTTTGCAGAGAGTTGGGACCTCTGAGGTTTATGTGCCATCTAAACAGAAACGAACTGGCCAGCAGGATGTTTGTGATTGAAGTTCTTCTCTGCTGCTGAACTCGTGCTGTGCCTCTTCAGCTGGCAAGGGTGGTGGGAGCCCCCAGGGAGGGAGGCTGTGGGTGGGTTGTGGTGGTTGGGTCACCCCACTGAGGTTCTCCAGCACTGGGACCAGGAGAATGTGGGTGATAGAGGTGTCCAGGAGAACCTTGGGTTTCTTACTACTGATGGTGCCCAGTGGGTCTTCCACATCTTAAAATTCATGAAAAAGATGGGGAAACAAAACTGCTGCAGACTTGCATTTAGCCGAGCAGGGAAGATGGTGTTTTATCACAGTTCTTTCTACCCATTCGACCTGTTTGGGCTCTTAGATACTGTCTCTGTCTCATTGGAGCCCTTGCTGGGTTATGGAGCAGGAACAGGAGCTTTCTCAACTGCTGCTTGGGGTCACCTCCATCAAGAGTCCCACTCTCCTTGTTAGCACACTGGCTGGATGTGGAGTGGTCCTGAGCGATGCTCCTCCCTGTGCCTGACCAGGCAGCTCTTGGCAGGGCATCTGAAGCCAGCCCTGTGATGGCAAAATGTGTGAGGAAAGGGTGTGACTGAGGCAGGGGCAGCCTTCCTCCCACCTCTTCTCCAGGCACCCCACAGGTCCAGCAGGAGGGTCCCGGGGTGGTCCTGAGCTGCACAGATGATTTTGTCACTGCTCCTGCCTTCCAGAGTCCTGGGGATGAGAGAGGACTCGGACACTTGCAGTACAGATGGTTCCCAAAAGGAGAAGATGATAATAAAATAGGGCTTCTTTTGGTAGAAACAGCTACTTTGGCTACTGCAGCAGAAAGGACAGAGGGTTTGTTCTTTGCTGTTTGCATTGTGTGTTGAGTGTAAGAAGTTTTTTTGCTCCCTTTTTTTTTTCTTTTAAAAAAAGGTTCCTTTTTCCTTGTACGAGCCTCTTGCACAGCAGAGGAAGAGAAACACTTAACAAAAATAGAGCATGTGTTTTCCTAAAATGAGATTGCTGTGGCATGTTTAGGACTCGAAACTGTGTGACTTTGAAGTTGACTTCATTTCACGCTGGTGATATCCTTTTAACTGTCTTAAGTAAACAATGCAGTGCAGCTCTGAAAGGCGTCGTGGAGAAAGCTGTGCTTGGTTTCTAATTCTGACTGTTCCAAAGATTTTCATAACAAATACCCTCTGCTTACCAGCAACCCTTCCTACTTAGAAAAGTTTGCATTGATTTATTATTATTTTTTCAAAGGATTTACTTACACATTAGAATGCCCCGTGGACATTATTTTCAGTTCAAGAATGGTTTATTTTAGTTTGGCTTAATTGAATTGGAAACAGTTGCAAGCTGCACCAAAGCTGGTTGATTTCAAACCAAAACAGGAACGTCCACCAGCAGGTTTGTGCCCGGGTGAGCCAATGGAGCGGTGTTCCCACGCCCGGGTTCTGTTGTTCCCGGGTGTGCAGGGGCTGCTGGCAGGTGAAGCAGGGAGAGGTTTGGCTCTGGCTCTGCCCGGGGTGCTGTGCAGCAGGGGTGGTGCTGAGGCCATCACTGTGTGTCGATAGGGCTGAGAAGGGCAATCTTACCTTGGATGCTTTTTGTTTTAGCTGGCACAGAGCTTTGGTGCAGTGACATGGGGATGTATTTTAGGGAAGGGACCTGGCTTAAAGAGACTCTGCCAAAGGAAGAAAAAAAAAAAACTTCCTCAAAGTCCTTTTTCTTTTTTTGATGGCTTCCCTTTAATTTGAAATAATTGTGTGATACGGTCTGTTGCTGCAGAAAGGAGTGTGCTGAAGCAGAGACAGGAGTGCAGAGGAGGAAGGAGGGACCTTCCCCATGGGGCGATGGCAGGGGGGCTGCTCATTGTGCTGCCCTGGAGCTTAGAGTGTGTGTTTGCTGCAGGGCTGCTGTAGAGGAAAGCACTGCTCTTACTGATTTATTTTATTTAGTTTTGTTTGTGTATTTTTCCTTCTCTTTTTTTGAGGCGTACAGAACGGTTAAACTTAAAAAATCTCTGTAACTGCCTGTGCAGCAGCTCTGTCCTCCTGCTGTGGGAGGAGGAACTGGTCCCTGCACTGCTGCTTCCAAGGGTCCTTCTCCTCTTGGAAGTTTCGGTGCTGGGAGCTGGTGCTTCTGCCTGGGGCCAAGGTGGGAGTTGCTCAGCTCTGCTGTGGGCTGAGCAGCTGGGGCCATCTGCAGCCTGGCACCTCCTCTCAGCCTGGCAGGGTCCCCTGCACCTGCCTGGGTCTGTGCTGTGGGCAGTTCTGCCCCCAGACCTCCCTCCCGTGCTCGGGCAGGCGTGTGGAGCAGCTCTTTGGCCTGTGTTGCTTCTGTTGGTGTTTGCACCCACTAAAATAAATAAACAAACTCCTTTGCTCCCCCTGGTCCTCTGCAGCAGCACCAGCCAAAGTTATTCCAGAGCAGCTGTCTCCTGCTCTCAGAGAGGTTCATTTGTACCCTGGGTGTCCTCTCCTCCTCTCTTCTGTGCTCTTTGCAGTTCTGAAACAAGTATTTGCTGCAGGTTTTAAAACTGATTTTGTTTTTATTTAAGCAATTGCATAATAACATTCAGAAGGAGTCTCTTTCATGTCTCCACTATCATTACCAAGGTCTGGAATGTAACTGATGGGGATGGGTGCACAGTGAAAGGAAGGGCAGCTCAGCACATGCGCTGTGCTTTTCCCTGGTGGTGGGCTCTTCTGGGGTTGAGATTTCCTCCAAGACAACACCTGTGTTGACGCAGCACCCGTGCTGTGTTTGAGAGCAGAGTGTGTTCTGGCTCCGTGGCAGGGCCCATCCATGGCCGGGTGATGGGGGCTCCACTGCAGGGGACAGAGGTCTGGGCTGCTGCCCCTTTCTGGCTGCCCGTGGTGGAATGTGGGGTTTACCAACCCAAGGCTACCCCTCCGGGACGTGTCATGGGGTGCAGTGCCCCAGCCGTGTGCCTGCCCGTGCTCCCTGCTCCGCCGGGACGTGTCATGGGGTGCAGAGCTCCGGCCGTGTGCTTGCCCGTGCTCCCTGCCCCGCTGGGATGTGTCATGGGGTGCAGTGCCCCAGCCGTGTGCTTGCCCATGCTCCCTGTTGTGCCCAGCACCGGGTGGGTGCTGCGCTCAGCCACCTCCACCAGTTGCCCAGTTGGAACCCCCTGTAGCCCAGCTTGCCATCACTTCAGCCCTCTCCTCCCCCCGCTGGGGGCACCTCAGTGCAGGTGCCTGGTCATTAAAGAGAGATTCCTGCACGGAGCCCCCGGGTTCTGATTGTTTCAACAGACTGCTGATTTCTTAGTGGTTTAAAAGCCATTAGTGAAGAAAAAATTCATACCCCAGAGTGAATGTGAGCTTAGCAACTGGCCTCCAAGTCAGGACAAATAAAAGTTAATCCTGCAAACACACTTGGGAGCTGGAACAGGAAGGATGGTTTCTGAATCAGAGGGTGCAGGACACGAGGATGGGAATTGCTGGTACAAGCCGTTGTGATTTCTTTGATGATTTCTGTTCTGAAACGTTGCATTTTGGGGGTAGAAAAATCTGGTGTAGAATATTTCGGCTTCAGTTCTCTTTCAGGCATTTTGGTTCTGTGCTCTCTGTTGTGGTGGGCAGGCTCATCCTTTTTGTCTTGCTTGATGGTTCAAACTTGGCTCCTGTTTAGATGTGTCATGCTGCGGCCTCTCTAAGAAGCCAGGCGTGCTCCCTGACTGCAGATGAGGAGGTAATGTATTTCCAAACACTGTTTTGAAAATGCCTGCCTGGGTGAGTTTAATGACTGTTTCCCATTTGCAGAGAGGCTTCGAGTATCTCCTGGGGGGAGCAGGCGGCCCCAGGATGCTCTGCAGGGTTGGGGCTGGGTCTGTTTGCTTTCTGCCAGAGCTGACAGGCTCTGCTCAGAGTTGCAGTGACGAGAAACTTGCATTTAATAAAAGTCACCGTGGAAGGGTTCTTGGGATCTTGCCAGGGAGAGTTTCCTGTTTAAGATTAGAAATTTGATTTTTTAATTTTTGGGGGTTTTTTTAATACTTTTTTTTTTAAGCTTTGATGTGAACTGGTAATTGCTGAACTTTTCTTGTAAAGCCTAAGATGCCAGCTGGGGAAGGGGAGGGGGAAACCAGCAGAACTCCAGAACAGTGGAATTGCAGATTTTGGCTTTATGTGCAAGCAAAAATGCTAATTTTTTTGTTTGTTTGGTTTGGTTTTTGTTTTGTTTTGTACCATCGAGTCCTCTGTGGTAATAAGTGACTTCTTATGGAAATGCAGGGTGGCCCAGTTTGGACCCAGCCCGTGCTGTGGGTGCTGGGGAGGGTCGGGGCTGGCTGAGCTGCTCTGCCAAGTGCACCTGCAGCCTCTGCTGCCGCCGGACAAAGTGCCAAAAACCTCATCAGCTGGGAGGCCAGCCAGATGAAATGCAGGGTGAGACAGCACGCTGCTCTGCTTCTGCTTTTAGAGAGGATGAACTCGAACTGCAGGAATAGCCCTGGATGTGGTTCTGGTCAGGCCATTCTTGCCACTTCAGGGCATGCTCTTCTGGAGCATCAGGTGCATGGTGTGTTATTTGTGGCATGCGTCGCCTTCCACGTCCTCCCTGGAGGGAGAGCTGGGAGATGAAGGCTCCCAGAGTCCCAGAGGTGGCTCGAGCAGCCCAACCTCTGCCTCTCCAGGCTCTCCACAACCCTCTCCTCTTCCCCTTGCCCTGCGACCCCAGGCAGGGCTGCAGTTGGAGCCAGCAGATGTGAGCCAGGTGCTTCACCCACGGAGTGTCTGCGAGGGGTGGGTGCCCAGGGACCTGCCACGGCCGCTGCAGCAGCTGTGGAGAGCTGGGGGTGGCTGCTGCACCTCCCATTGTCAGCAGGGCATCGCTGTCGGGGCGGTGAGCCCACGGTGCCTGCTCTGCCCTCAGCCCTGGCGAGGAGCAGCACGGCTGCTGTGGTGGGCAGGCACCGCCTCGGGTTTTCCCTTGCCAGCTCTTATGCTGCTTCTGAGTGGGACTGAAGGATTTATCCCATTCCTTTGTTTTTTAATACAGAAAGAGACCTTGTCCCTGTGGCTTGTGTTGCTGCTGGTCGTAGGAGTGTTTGCAGAGATAAGGCCCCGTTGCGCTGCCCTCCCCAAGAGGGGCTGGCAGCCTGCCCCGCTCCCAGCCCACCAGGGTTGGCCAGGCTGGAGCTGCCCGGGATGGTGGGCCTGCCTTGGCCGGGCTTGTTTGTGATGATTCGTGTCTGCATTTATATGCAAATGCTAACAACTCACTGCTGAGTTTAATCGGTGTTTTTTTCCCTTGCTTCCTGGGGATTTAGCAGTAGGTCTCTGTTCTGCCCTGTTGGTTGTCGGACCCACTCCAGTGCCCGGACCCCGCTGCCTGCCCTGGGGTGATGCTGAGGCACGGGATGGAGCAGCACACACAGGAGATGGGCCGTGTGTGGGCTGTGCTCTGCTCCAGCTCTCCTTTGGGGAGCTCAGACAGATCCATGAACTGTCTGGAGACCATCGTGACCCCCGGAGGAAGCTGTGCTGTGTCCAGAGCTGGGCAAGGTGATGGTTGTGGTGTTTTGCTGCCTGGCTCTGGAGGTGGCTGCTTTGCAGAGAACCAACCCCAACTTTTTATGTCTTGGAAATGCAAAGTGTTTGCTTTTTAATGTCAAGATTGAGCATGTTAGATGCAATCAGATGAATGATTCTCACCAGACAGGAGGCTCCGAGGGGCTGTCTGGTGACCTGAACATGACAAGGATGGAGTAGGAATTGCTGGCCTTTGACATCAGCTGGGAGTTTGGTTTTTGCTGTTGCGGAGGGGAAGGCATTTCCTCCCCTCCCAGGAGCCTCGCTTGGGCTTCAGGGTTTTACTTGTTTTGATCTTCCATTCCATCTTATTTGTGTGGTCCCTGTAGGTGTTTGCTTTTGCCAGAGCCGTGTGAGTCGCAGGTTGGATGAGTTGCTTGCCTTGAGGCAGAGGTGGAAGGTCAGGGCTGTAGGAGCAGACTGGGCAGCAGCAGCTCCTGGTGCCAGGGCTGTGTGGTTCCTGGCGTTAGGAGCCTGGGCAGCTCTTCTGCAGGCATCTCACACTATCACCTCCCTATGTGCTTGTCCCACCCTTCCTCCTGCCTGCCCTCAAGCCAAGGCCTTTTTCACAGTTACTGAGTCAGAACTCTTTTCTTTTTTTTTCCTTTTTTTGCTTGTAAGCCTTTGGTTGTACCCTGGAAGGCAGGGCCACTGCAGGAGGAGCCCGAGCTGGCTGGTCCCTGCTGGGGCTCCGGCTGCTCGCCCTGAGAGAAAGCTGCTAGAAGCGGTACCTAGCTGCTCAGGAGGCTTTTCCCAGCCTCTGGAGCCATGAGTGCTGGATGTTTTCATTACCACTAGTGAAATGGAAGGGGTTTGGAGTATTTTGTTTTGACTTTCTGTCCCAGTGCCCCTCTGAATTGAAGAAAATCTTTCCTACCCAGTGCAGTTTGTCATTGTTGGATTTTAGACCTGGGAGATGTGTTTTTCCCCTGCTCTCACTTGTGCTCTTCCATTTCACATCCTGCAAGACAAAGGGACGTGGAATTGCAGACCTGTCCTGCTGCCATGCTGAATAACACGGTTTTGATTAATCCAAGGGGAGAAAAGTCAGTTTCTCATAGCAACCCCGATGATTAAAGCTCCGGGAGAGGCGATTATTCCTGGTGCACAAAACTCTCCTGCCACGCTTGTCACGGGTGGCTTTCTAAAGCTCATCTGCTGTGGCACATCACGGCTGCTGCTCGTGGTGGTGCTGGGCAGGGGGGGTGGCAGGCAGGTTCCTTCCCCTGCCCCCCACCCTGCTGCTCTGCTTCTAGACCTGCTTCAGGCAGGGTTTTGGGGAGGTGGGCTGGGGCAGCATCACCATGCACCTCCATCCTGCCCCCGTGACAGTCCTTGCATGGAGTTGTTTGGGTCTGGAATAGTAACAGTAGAAACTTCTTCTTGATGCTGGTGGTGGTTTGTGGGCTGGTGTGTGGCGAGTGCCAGGAGGGAGGTGCTGGCCCAGGCTGGGTGTGCTGAGGCCTCGGGGAGGTTTCCACAATGGTGAAAGCATTCTTTGATCCAGGACATAGACAGGTTTTACCTTTGATGTTCAGAGAGATTGTGTCCCTGTGAGCATTCTCTGAGCATCTTCTCCCAAGTAACAAGCTGTATAAGAGGAACCAGCCCCAAGCTGCCCCAGGGGAGGTTGAGGTTGGAGCTGAGGAACAGTTTCTTCCCCTTGAGGGTTGTCTCAGGCTGCCCAGGGCAGGGGTGGAGTCCCCGTGACCCCTGGAGGGGTTTTGGAGGTGTGGTGCTGCAGGGATGTAGGTTAGTGGTGGACTTGGCTGTGCTGAGGGAATGGTTTGACTTGATGAGCTGGTGTTTTCCAACCTGAATGATCCTATAGGAAATGCTGGAGGTTACTCTGGAGCTTACTCCTCATGACTCCTCCCACTGCCTGCCTTTCCAGGGCTTTCCCTTCATCGATCTCTTCTTTCTGGTTGACTTGCTCAAGACTTCCCCAAAGAGCTTGGTGGTCTGCAGGCTGAGGCAGGCGACAGGAGCCGTGCTGGGGGGACCCTGCTGCGTGCCCTGTGCAGGCTTGCCCACAGTCACCTGGGGAACAGTTTAGATTCTGTCACCACTACCAGATTGCTCTTTTGGTTTTCCCTTTCCAAAGTACTTCCCTGTTGGAGGAAAGTCCTAAATAACCTGTTTACCTTAATGAGCAGCTGAACATCTCAGACTTCTCCCAGAGGAGCAGGTAAAGCGTTCCCAGAGCAGCAGCAGCAGTCTGGGGGATGGCATCTCTGTGGGCGATGGCTGGGAGTTGAATCCGAGCTCTGGTTGCAGTGTCTGGGTTAGCTCAGCTGTGAGAGCAGCCGTGAAAGATCCAGTTTTCCTCCAGGGTAGGACTCCTCTGAAGGTTTCTTTAACTGACTTCTGCTCGGAACCCCCGGCTGAGTTAAACCTGGGACAGGCAGGACGTGCCACCAGCACCCTGGAAAAGCTCATTTCCCTTGGCATCACCTCCCCTGCTGAAGCTGTGGATGGGGGTGTCTGCAGCCAGCAGCGTCAGCAGCTTTGCAGGGCTTTGATGTGCCAGCAGCAGGCTCAGGCCCCGTGTGTCCTGCTGCTGGGCACCAAGGACAAGGGACAGTGGTGTCTGTGCTGTTGGGCACCGGGACAGTGGGGTCTTTGCTGCTGGGGACACAGAGCAGAGCAGACTCCGGCGCCTGGTCCCTGCTGGGGCTGGGCTGAGCTCCAGCTGCCCGACCCTGGGTGAAAAGTTCAAATCTGCATTTAAAAAGAGGAGAGCCAGTGAGCAGTTGGGATGTCTCCAATCTGGTTGAGACTTTTATTTACAGCTGAGTTGGTCCCCTTCGAAGAGGGAGCCTGGGCCGGGTGTGCTGCCCGGGCAGCACAGAGCCTCAGCCAGGGCATGGTGCAGGGCTGGGGCCAGTCTAGGGCAAAGTGCCCAGAGCTGGGTCCTCCCAGCAGTGTGCAGAGCTCTGCAGATGCCCTGGGTAGTGCCTGGCAGCTTCATTTGGTTCCAGGCCTGTTCAGTGTAGGTAGTTCAGCTTGTGGTGTCAGGCTGCTGCTGTGCCAGGCTGGAGGGGGGCCTGGATGGGATGAGGAGGCCCCGGGTGGAAGGACATGTGTAGTCTGGTGGTTGCAAGAGCTGCTGCTCCAGCTCTGGGACCCTGCCCACTGCTCCACTGCTGTGGGGAGATGGGTTTACGGGCTCTGTTTGGGGTGAGGCTGGAGAGCAGGGGGTCTGTGGGGGTCTCCGTGCGCTCGCTTCATCTGCCGCAGAGCTGCAGTGAGATGGGGTGGGACGTGTTTCCACCTGCTGCTTAATTGGGTTTCTCTTTGAAGGCAGCATGTGTGCAGTCTCACGTTTGAGCTGTTGCAGGGCCATTGCTCCCTAGTGCTTGTCAAGAGGAGCGTTGCTTAGTGCTGTGGCTGCAGTGGGGAGATCTGGGCTGGGGACAGGATGCACTCAGGAGGTCCCCAGAGCTGTCCTGGTGAGGGGTGGCCATCCTGCTGCACCCTGTCCTGCCCAGCCCTGCTGCCGGGCACCCCTCAGAGGGACAGCAGGACAGGGCTGGAGCAGACAGAGTTTGGGAGGGTGCAAAGCAGGGTGAGGTTGGGCTTCTGTGCCCTCTGCTCCCCCAGAACGGGTCTGTCGGATGGCAGTGGCTTTGCTGCACGCCTGCTGTGGCTGTCAGGGGATGGCTCGTGTGCTCTGAACTCTTCTTTCGAGGGTGGGAAATAAGATTGGGAAGACATTCTCGTTTTCTGTGTAAGTGCAGATTCCCAGCACTGTGGTGGGCTTTTAACTTGATAAAACAAAGATTCTGTGGGACACTGCGGTCAACTGGGCATGGTCCAGGCTGGAGGATTGGAATTTAGGACCTTGTGGTGTGAAACATGTTTGGTTTTTTCCTGTTCCTTTTGGGCTGGTGGGACTGTGTCTTGTAGTGGCTTTCTCAGTGCAAAGGTCTAAGGAAAAAAGCAACTTGAAAAGGCTGTGTGGCATGTGAGGAGGCAAGTTAGCTCTTAATCATATCATATATTAGCTTCCTTTGCAGTAGATACATCTGCTGTAAAATGCTTAGTGCTGAGAGCCTGATTGGGCAGCCCATGCTAAGTGTTCAAACTCCTGCTGCCTTTTTTCTTCAAACAATATCTTCTGGCTTCCAGATTTCTGATAAATTGATAAGAGGAATTGCGTGAGTCAATAGAGTTGTAGACACTTTGCCAATATAACCCTAGCTCTATTGATCTGCCAGTAAATTAAAGTCTTACTTAGAGGCTGCCGATATTTCTAATCTCCTGCCTCACCAATTACAACCTCCCAGCTACCTGGGAACGACAGCGGAGGAGGCTTCAGAGGCTTTCCCCAGCCAGCCGGGATGCAGGGGGCAGCCGGAGCCGCACGGGGGGCTCGGGGGTGGCACCGGGGATGTCCCTGCGGTGGCTCTGTGTTGACCAGGGGTGGCTCTGTGTTGACCGGGGGTGTCCCTGCGGTGGCTCTGTGTTGACCGGGGGTGTCCCTGCGGTGGCTCTGTGTTGGGGAGTGCTCAGGAGGGTTTCTCCAGGCCAGAGGTGGTTTAGAGGAGTGGTGAGCTCCCGTCCCCAGCCATGGCTGGGCTGTTCTGCCCCGGCCCTCTGGTTGCCTCCCGTGGCACCGGGTGTCGGATGCTGTCACATCCTGATGCCACCGGGGCCATGGCCGTGCAGAAGGGGCTTGTGGCAGAGGCAGGTGGGTCTGAAGCGACTCTTGCTGGGAGAGGAGGGATGTGGGGAACCTGCTGTCCCGTGGCTCTGGCCCCACTGCCTTCTGTGGGCTGAGCCCCCTCGGCTGCTCTTGGAGGCTGGGCACAGAGCAGAGTTCCAGGCTGTCCAAGGAGCCATGGATCAGAGAGCTCCCGCCGGGGCTCCGGGTCCCGGTGAGGCTTCAGCAGATCTTGCCCGATAAGCCCCTTTCAAGTCTCATTTACGTTTGAAAGTCTGTAGTTAGCTTTGGGAAGAAATCTCCAGATAAATGCTGTGTTCTTTCTAATACCCCAGAGCGAAAATCAATGGGAGGGATAATTCCTTCCCTTGTCCTACACAGACTTTCATGTGTTTCTACCTCCAGCAGCACCTTTTAAATAAAGAAAAGAAAAACCTTTCCCCTTCTGACTCTGCCTCTCGGGGCAGAGCTGGCTGCTGCCGAATCGCCCCGATGCTCAGAGCAGCGTGGGCAGCCGGGGGGTTCTGCCAGCCCCTGGGGTTCAATTCGGGTTCAGCTGGGGTGGGGGAGCAGCTGCAAGTGCAGAGTGTTGCTGGCTGAAGAAGACCCAGGTCTCGAAGTTAGTGGTGGAGCAGTACAGTGATGAAGGGATTTAGAAAAAACACATTTTCCTTTCATTATATTCAGTGGAGTGAAGGCACTTGCTGTTCTAAAGCTGCTGGATAGGTGGAAGATATGCCCATAGTTTCATATATTTATTTTATTTTTTTTTTATTTTTTTTTTTTATCCTAAGCTAGTGCAGATTTCTCCGGGCAGTGACCTCTCTTCTGCTGGGCATCCAGCAGCAGATCCCATTTCCAGAAATACCTTGGTAGGAAATAGTAGCTGAGACTGGTCTGAGACAGCTCCCCCAGACTGCCCTGGGACCTGCTGATGTCTGAAAGATGTATTCCCCAGAAATGAAGGTCTTTGTCTGGCCACCTCTGTGCTTGCTGCATTGAATTGTGTTTTCCCTGATGCTGTGAAGCTATTGTATAGGATGTACATTAAAAGTTGTAACTATTCCAAGTGCTGCTGTTTTGGCAGGGATTTGCTGAGTCTCATGATCCATCCGTAATGGAGTAGAGATGCTGAGCTGCAGCAGGATATATTTACACCAAAAGCTTTTTCGTGGAGGAAACATCTGAGCAGTCGAACTGTCTGAACACTCTCTCCCAATTCCTGGTAGCGATGGGGAAGGTAGAGGAGTGGCCTCAGGCACTGAGCTGCCTGCCCTGGTTAGGAGAGATGTGGCAGTACTGAAACAGCAGCAGTGGGAAAGCTGAAGGAAATCTTCAGTCCAGACCAGATCCTCAAAAAATAGGGTGTTAAAAAGGTTGAGGTTGACTCAACTCTTTGTATATTGAGATACTTGAATCCTTCTCACACCTGATGATGCTAATGCCTGAGGCGAGGGCAGGTTGGAACAAGGTTTCTTTACTGTTTCTAAATCAGTTTCCAGGGTTTGCTTGGGTTGGATTTTTTTTGCAGTTTCTAGCTGAGGATGTGAAGTTTGTTTCAGCAATGTGACCACTCAGTTACCCCATAGTATGGATGGCCTGAAGCAGCACAGGGGTGCTCTGGCAGTGTCACTCTGCTGCCTCTTGTTGCAGTCAGTACAGGAGAGGGCATTTCTGCACCACTGATGCTGATGTAATTGCTTTAAGGTAATTGCTTGATGCCATTGCAGTGATGAAGGCTCAGCTGCCTCAGCGGTGTGGGGTGGTGCGACCAAAGGCCCCAGTGCCCAGGGAGGACCCTGCGGGATGCCCAGGCTGGGTCTGGCCCTTGGGTTGTGCTCCTGCTGGGACCTCCTGGGCCAGCAGATCCCGTGCAGTGCAGCTCTAGGAGCATCTCCCTGACCTCCTGCTGCTCTGTGGAGACCCAGTGTCCTGTGCTCCTTGGTGCTGGAGCTTGGGGCCCTGCAGTGCAGGGTTGGACTAAATGAAGCTTTGTGGATGGCAGATCATCACTCTCCTTTCAGTTGCTGTGGGTAGTGGAGTGGGGGGTTCAGCTTGTTTTTCCACCCATCTCTGTTGGCAGAGGCTGGAGCTGCTGTCTGCAGCTCTCAGTGGAGTGGGGAGTTACCCGGGGTGACTTCCATCATCAATATTGCATGGCAGTCGACAGGGAGAGACAGCACTGGGATGAAAACCATTCATTAGCAGCACCGCTGTGTCTATCCAGGTTTGCTTTTAGGATTGGGATCAGCTGAAGCCTATTTCTGGTGGGTCAGTGGCAATTTCTGTCTAGCTATCAGACAGACAGAGCACGACTCGGCCACTGGCCCTTGAATTTCTCCTTTAGATCCTGAAATATTTAGTGCTTTATATGTGAACTTAGTGATTGAGCAGGAATATTAACGGGTTACAGTCCAAAACCTCTAATTCAAATGTCTCTTGACTTGCAGGAAATACAAGTTTGAGATTTTTTTTATGCTCTCACCAATGTTAGTAATTTGGACAGTATTCCCAGTTTATTTCCACAGATTGGAGAAGGCTTCAATTTGCTATTTTAAGAAGCACATGGTTCAGAAGGTCTTTAATTAAAAAAAACAAAAGTATATTTGTAACAAAAAAACCCACTGGATTTGGTGCATATAGTCTGCAGCAAATGCTTTGCTGCCCCATGGGAGTACGTGGTTAATTTCTAGTTCTTGTATTAGTCACCTAACTTCGTGTTTCACTCGAGTATTAAAAAGGAAGTTGATGGTAAAAGTAAAACTCTGGTTTTGTGAAATTTAGTAAAAGTCGGGTAAAAATAAACACTTCCCACAGGAACAGTAACTTCAGAGGTCCCACGCTCACCTCGTGTTCAGACTGAAGATCCACTGCCATTCACACTGGGCCACGCCTGTGCTGTTTGTGCCCTTTTGTCCGGAGGTATTGCAGGTGTCTGCTTCTCTGAAAGGCAGGTTCCCAGCACAGGAGGCAGTGGTCTGGGGGATACACACCTGTGTGTCATCTGCAAGTCAGCTGGGCTGTCCCTGTCCCCCGTGGCCTGGCGGAGGTGTGGTGTGAGCCATGAAGAGTGCGAGATGCCCAGCAGTGTATTAAACACTAGTTGAGTACAGGAGGGCAGCATATCACAGGAGAGAGATAAGCAAAGTTCTCTGATTGTGGATCAATAAAGGTTAGTGACATCATATCTCAAAGTGAGAGAACCTGCTTTCTGCAGAGCCATTTATCAGATTGCAGGCTGAAGCAGTGTTAACCTTTTCCTGGCCAGGCTCTGTTTTCTCTGCCTCCAGACCAAATAACCTTCCCTAGCTGCCACAGAAGGCTCCCTGACCTTGCCTTCATGATCATGGAATGGTTGGGGTTGGAAGGGATCTTAAAGATCATCTAGTCCAACCCCCCAGCCATAGGCAGGAGCATCCTCCATTAGAGCAGGGTGGTCAAAGCCCCATCCTGGTTGTTTGATGTTAGTGTGGCCATGCTGGAGGGGCTCTCCTTGGAGGACTTACCTCGGCTCATCACTGCAGCCCAGCGTGTCCAGTGGGACTGCAAGGTGCTGTGGCTGGCTGGGAGATGGGTCATGGGATGCACCCCTCTTGGAAGTGCTTCCTACCTTGGTGTTTATCATCTGCTCCCTTGAGGCTGTTGGTCTTGGTGAGGTGGGAAGTGCTGCCCATCAGTGCTGGGATCAGATGCTTGTCGTTTTGGTTCAAGGTCCAGCATTTTGCCAGGGATGTGGTTGTAAAAGGCACTCTTAGACTGTTTTCTATGGCAGCAGTGGCAGTGAGGTCACTGTGGCACAGTCTTTAGGAAAAGCCTGGGTGTGTTGCTGGGTGACTGCCCTTCCTTGAAGTGCCTGTCTCCTGCTTTTGCTGGCACTGTTACCCAAACAGATGAAAGCTAAACTGGATGTATCGCCCCATCCCGCAGTCCCCATCCTCTTCTGCGTGCTGTGAGGCACCAGCTTTCCCCGTGCAGGCAGTGTCAGTGTGGAGAACATGGAGCCACGTGCTGGTGCCAGCTCAGTGTGGAGCCGGGAGCTGTGGGTGGGCTCCACAGGCCTCCTCAGAAACCTGCCCAGCAGCACAGGAGGTGACTGGTCCAACCCGAGAGCATCCTTCAGGAGGTTTTTTCATTGCTTTTCACCTCCTGCATGTTGAATTACCAGTTGCTGTTCTGTCTGGGGTTCATGGGAAAGGAGCATAACCTTGCTGGGAACGGGCTGCGTGATGTGATGGGTCAGTGTGGGAGATGTGCAGACCTGTCCAGGTGTCACAGGTGAAGCACTGCCTTGAATCAGATCTTTGTGCTTTCAGACCTACTTTTTCAGCAGCACTGAACCTGGAACACAGTTACAACATGTAAAATAGGGATATTTCTTCACTTCTTGCTGTGTTTTGGGGCTTACTGGTGACAGTACTATATTAGGACAAAAAGAAATGCTCTCCCATGTATTTAGGAGTTGATGGGTTTTATTATATGATCCAAAACAAACGACCAGCCCTAATTTTCAGTGAGATCCCTTTGTGTAATCCTTGCAGTCCAGATCAGAGTTTACATCAAAGATGTGTGCAAGAGCACACACGAGTGTAGTGACAGAGACAGTTCAAGTGAGTTGCATGCACTGTGCTGTGGTGAGGGCTGCCAGAGAGCTCTGGCATCCTCCAGGCGTGGGCACCCCGGGTGCCTGGGCACTTCAGTGTCAGCTGCTGGAGGGTGTCTGTGGCAGCAGAGGAGTGTTACTGACCCGCCCAAGCACCCTGTCCTGTGCTGCAGCAGCAGGCTGTAGGAATCTGTGCTGTGTGGGAGCAGGTTTCTGGTTTTCGTGTATGAAAGGAGAGGCTTCTGCCTGGAGGAATCTGTGGTCTGAGTTTAGAGATAAGATAGGAAGGGAAGGATGACAGACAGAGGGTAAGGGGCAAGAGGAGAGTTAATTCCCTGAATGAACTCTGTTGTCTAGCAAGGAAATACCATTTTTTTTCAGGCTCTACAGAGACTTGGGTTATAAAGACTTCTTGATTACCTTTCATCCTTTTTCCATTGGCGATTTCTCCTTGCAAAAGGAGCCCCTTTGCTGTGAACCTCTGGGCCATGCCCCGGGGGCTGGGGCTGTGCTGCTGCGTGTCCTGCCAGGTCGGGGGATGCCTGCGACGTGAGCCTGGCTAATGGGCTGGTGTCCAAGTGGAAAGTGTATTTTCAATGAGGAAGTGCTGAGATATTAGTGGAGCCTGGATTACCCTGTGATTGTGCTGTCAATACTGCTGTATTGAGTCGGAGAGAGCCTGCACAACACAGGGAAACACTTAGCTCACTACTGCTGCTTATTGAGAAGCCAATAGCAATTTACTTGCTGACACTTGACATCGAATCCATTCCCAGAGGTGCAGCTCCTGCTGAACCACTGTTGGGCTCTCCTTCACACCTGCGCCTTCCTTCGGCCTCGCAGCTGCAGGTGGATGCTGCTGCTGCTTCTCCAAACGCACCCCTCTGGGTGGGGAGGAGGGACTGGTGTCTGCCCCTGTGTGTGGCCTTGCTCTGCTGGGACCAGCAGGTAGGGACCAGCTTCCATGGGGTGGTGGGAGACCTCGGCTCTAGAGAGCTGTTCTCACGTGGGAATAACTTTGTGCAGATAAGTTTCTTTTTCTTGCACATATTCAGTAGAGGGAGTGTGGGTGCCTGATCCTTCCATCCTGAATCCTGCTAGCTTGAAGTGCCTGGGACCTCTGAGACAGAGCAGCTGGATTCCTCCAGTCCTGCTTTCCTGGGATGAGCACAGCTGAGCTCCAGTGGGCCCTTCTTGCATCCACACACACCCCTTTTAAGCCATCTGCCGCCGTAATACTTTTGAGAAAAATAATATCCAGGGTATTTCTTTGAAGACCTTAATTCCCTAAAATGGGGACTAACACATGAAGGAGAAAGGATGGATGAGGATGGAGCTGGAAAGCTGATTAGAGAGGGGAAGGGGAAAGGGGTAAGTCTGTGTTCTGGTGACATTCTCAGCCAGGAGCATGAGATGCTGATGCTGTCAGAAGACCCAAGTGGGCGTTTTCCTTGGCCCTTGGTGCTTTTAATTGTGGCTCTTGCTGGTTTAATATGCTGCCTGGCAAACCATTTTAAACATGCTGTCTCTTGAGCATCAGTGTTGCTTTCTGGTGCACTGTTCCCTTTGTGCTTCCCTTGTGTGACTGAACCTCCCGGCAGGGGTAGGAACTGTGTCCTAAATATAAGAGAAAACAAAGAAAATGTGATGCAGGAGGAAGACACTTAGCACTCGAATTTTCATTCTGCAGAAGTAAAATTTAGGTCATACTGCAGGTCGTGTTTTAAATAAATCTGTTGCTTTGTGCTTGCAGTTTGTGTAGTCTGTGTGCAGCTGTCCTGGCTCTGCAGGGAGCAGAGGAGAGGATCCCTTGTGTTCTGCAGCCCGGGCAGCATCTGTTTGCAGACCAGCCGTGCAGGAGGGCATGAGCAGCGCCAGGGAGTCTGCTCCTGAGCAGGGGAAGCTGTTCCCAACCAAACGCCTGTGCAAGGGCAAGTGCAGAGCTGCCCATGTGCAGCCCTGGGGTGCAGGCAGCTGCTGGGACACGGGGTGGGATGCAATGGGAAGGTGGCTGTCTTTAGATTGCTGCTGAAGCAGGGCTCGGTCTGGAACCAGTGTTGGCAGGGTGCTCCGGGTGCCCTGTGTGTGCCCTGTGCTCCCAGCATGTGGTGGATCATGCAGCTTTGCTGGCTGCCTCTGGACAGGGGTCTGCTGTCTCTGATGAATGCACCTCCCTGGCCAGGCAGCTCTGGATGTGCCTGTTCCCCCTGCCCTGCCCAGCCCTGGTCCTGAGGGGGATGGTCCCGTTGACAGTCCTGAGCCAGAGCAAGCCTGCTGTGGAGCCCTGCTGCTCTGTGAGGTGCTGTAACCAGAGCTGAGGGATGATGTTGCAGGAAGCCTGGCTGGGGACCTCCAGGGACCCACCAGCTTACTGTCATCTAAGTCAGTGATACCAGCTCTAGCAGATCAGAAAACAAAAACAGATTTGGTGAGAGCTCAAGCAAGGGCAGCAGTGGCATGGGATGGGTGAGAGCAGGAGCAAGAAATGCCCACATCTGATGCCTTCTGAACATGGGGGGAGGGCAAAGCAGCAGGCATGAGTGTTGGGGTGCTGGATGGCTGGGATGGCAGGTGGGACACCTGGGTGCAGGCTTTTGTAGTGGTCCCTATTGCTTATTATAGTTTGTTCTACTCTGTTGCTAATCTTGTTCAGCAGTTGCTCCTCTTAATTATTGAAGTACTTTTATACAAAGATGTAGCAGATTAATCCTTTTAGTTCTGCCTTCTGCCAGAAGAGATTGCCACCGTTACTCCGATGCTGTGGAAGGAGAGGTTGGAGCAAGGAGAATCAGGGCTAAATTCAGGATGTCTGCGTTCAGACGTGTGTGGTTCTGTGGCTCTGGAGCAGTGTCCAGTGGTGGGTCCTGGTCCTAAGCAGTGAGAGTGTGTGTGGGCAGGGACGAGATCTGGAGTCTGGCAGTGTTGAGGGTGTCACAGCCGTGCTGTGCCCTGCCTGGGGTCCCTCTGCAGCCCCTCTGCTCTGCTGTGTGGTAGGGAGGGCAGCTGCAGAGGCATCACTATCTGATCCTTGCCTCACTGGAACACAAATATTAACTGACAAACAGTTGCATAATAAATGGCAAAATCACTTTGGCCTGTTGACTTATCTTACAGCAAAAGAAATAAACAGGGAAAAGTAGCAAAGTTAACTTATAAACCAATAAACTGTTATTGCACTGGCGTTAGTGCAGCCTGAGGCTTGCTCGATGGCTGCTGTGATGATGTCTTCCAGAAGCTCAACTTGGAGGAAACAGAGAAATATTTACTTGTTAAATACACAGGACAACACGATGGCTTTAGGCACTGTGGTGTAATCCAGTGGTTCTCAAGCTGCTCGGTGCCTCTTTCCCTTCCAGCACTTCACAGAGCAGTTTCCAAGCCTCGCCTGGCTCAGACCACAGGAACCTTCTAATTGTCTTGAGTAGAAGTGTCTGAGGTTGAAAGCTGCCCCGTTAGTGTTTACTAAAAGGTGTCCAGTGTGGAAGTGTGAACCTGCCGGAGCAGGTCTCCTGTGCAGTTGAGGTTGCCTGAGTTAGCTGGTGTTGGAAGCATTACTGCTGGGTCATTAGGACTCCACCCTGCTGCTGCTGCAGAAATTCAGAGTTTTCCTGTTGTGTTCTTGGATTTATTTCCTTTCCTGTGACTCTGGGCTTCTTGGGCAGTGTTCTGGTTTTCCACTGGGTTGGATGTGCTGCCCGGTTTGAGTTCATCGGGTGTCAGTGGTCTCTGCTGATTTGCAGCAAGACCATCAGTGGAGTTAGTGAGACTCCTCCTGGGGCCTTTCCAAATACACTCCATCAGGACAGTATTTACTTTAAATAACTGTGGTGTCATCTTCTCATGGCCTAGTTTGCTGCCTCTTTAAAATCTTAGCTAGTGCCCACTACCTTGGCCAAATTCCCCGTGGTGTGGTACTGAAGAAGGGGTAGTTTCAGTAAAGAAAGGTACTGGGTTGGTTTGCACCATGTGTCTTTAGTATACCTGCCCTGTGTTATATCTTGGTTTCCATTTATTGATGTGCCATTATTCTTCCCTTCACAATACCTGCAGCTTCATCTGTCGTGAGATAAAGCTTATAAACCCCCCAGCAGCAGCTCCACAGCCCTTCTTTGGAACAAGTGCTGGATTTGCTGTTCTGTACCCAACACAGTTTCAGAGCTGATATCAGATATTCCCCACCAGCTACTGAACCTAAGATGTCCTTGGTTATTCTTAATTGTGAAATAATTGCTATTTTTTTAATATATTCAGGAATTAAATTTTGAAGTTTTGCTTCCTTCTTAGTTATGCCAGCTCTTCTTGTTAGCTGGGCTGGCCTTTATGCTTTTTCTTCTCCTAGCATCTGTATCTTAGTTGAAAATGGAGGTGATTAGTCTTGGGGTTTTGGTTAACTTTTTGGTTTACACACACCATGTGCTAGGATAGAAGAAGTCTGGATGTGTAACCTGGGATGCATCTGTGAGCTCTGGGAAGTCTAAGCCTAATTGTCTTGTTCCTGTTCCTCAGGGAGGTAATGACAGCTGTAATTACAGCTCAAATCATGAAACATTAAGGGAGAATACCAAGGGGAAGGTATCTTGAAAGTTGAGGTAAGTGGTCTCCACCTGTGAGTGAAGGGTAGGGAGGAGAAGATCAGGTTTCAGTGAATTTTGGTAAATGGTGAGCTCAATTTATTAATGGTTAATAGTGGCAGGAGGTTGCCAGGCTCTTATGTTCATATTCATATATTGTGTCTTCTTCTGAGAAGAAATGATTTGTGTGTAATCTGGAAAATTTTGCACTGGCAGCAGTTTCCAGACATGAAAAAGGTCTGTCAAATCCAGGATGTTTTTCTGCCACTGTAGATCTGATGATTTTGCTGGGACAGGAGAGGAGGGAGAGCACGTCACCCGCCGCGGGGGCGAGTGGGACATCCTTGCTCCCTTTGCTGTCAGAAATGAAATACATGTTTCACCATGGGCCTTGCTGCAATGCCTGTGAGTGTGCAAAGAGGGTTTGTAGTTCAATTCTGAGGTGGTTTTCAGTGATCTGAGCCATAGGTCCCTGGTGCTGCTGGAGTGGCTCCTTCTCTGTCCTCTGAACAGCAGCAGAGCATCCCCCGTGTGTGCTGGGCAGCATGGAGTGCCTGGGTGGGTGGTGGGAAACTCCTACACAGCCAGCAGTGGTGGGTTTGCTCTGGCTATTTTTCCTGCTCATCCCATTGGCTTCACTTTAACTTTGTTACTACTTTTCTAAAGTTTTTTTGGCACATCCAGTGGGTGATCTCTGGGACACAGGCTCACCAGATGGTTGTCCTGCTGTGCCTTCTGGTGCCTTCTGCCTCGGGTCTTCCTGAGGTGGTTATTCAGTAGCATCCTTGTGTCTGGACCTGCTTGATCTTTCAAGGCTGGCTGCTGTGGTGTGTGTTCCCTGCAGCCAGCGTGTGCCAGCTTCTGACTTGCATCACGTCTGATTCCTGCAAGGAGCTCACAACGGCAGCAGAACTTGATCCGTCGTCTGAGCTGTGGCTGTGACGGGTCATTCTGGCAACTGCAGCTCATGATTAAAAAGAAAATCAGTCACTGTCATCTTGGACCCCAGCACCGGTGATTTGACAGTCCACAATACATCAGCTTCTTCCTCATCAGAGGATCTTAGACTCAGGACTGCCCCAAGGGTTGTCCTCTGACTCAGGCTGCTGCCAGAAAGCTCCTCTTATATTTTATGACTTTCACAGCCAGCTGCATGAGTTCCCTGCCTGGAGAAGCTGTGGAGAGACCCAGGGGACCCTCCAGTTCCAGTTTTTGGTAGGATCTTCTGAGTCTCAGTGTGTAGCTTCAGAAGACCAGAGGGTAGGAGCTGCAATTACTGCTGCTGTATGATCACAGCCAGTAAATTCCCTTGTCCCCTGGGAAGGAGGAGCCATCACATCAGCTTCTGGGCAGGGCTGGGGCTGCCACAGTCCGAGGATGGTGGCTTCAGCTGAGATCATCCCCTGCCCTAGGAAAGGAGCTGGTTTGCAGCTCTGCTTTCAGAGCATGGAGCTCCACATCTTCTGTGACTGCTGCGAAGAGCAGCTCTCCCACAGCTGCCAGAGCTCTGCTGCTGGTGCTCATTGGTTCTCTCTGGAACTCCCTGCAGCCCTGCTGACAGGAGGGGTGGGCAGGGGGAGAGGGTCCTGCTGCTGCTTCACCCCAAAATCTCTTGATCCCCAAGGGGCCGAGGTGTGTGCCAATCTTACAGACAGCGTGTGCGTCGGTGCAAGATCCTGATAACCTGATTTGTTTTCTAGAACTGCAGTCCTTGGAAAAAATGTAGTTGTGCAGGGTTAGTTTTCATCTTCCTTCTCACTCCCGCTTTCTGTGGTGTGTTAAAATTGGATTTTAATTGAATAGCTTGTTCCCAGCTGTATCTTCTAATGGCAGTATTTGCTGTTGCTACCAGAGATGTTTTAAATAGGATGGAGAGTCGTCCATAGGATTATCTGTGATAATGTGTGGCCCACATCAGGAAATCATTTGGGCAAAGGAGTTAAGGCAGTGTCATTTGCAAAGTGTCTTTTCACAGATCGCATCCCTCTAAGAGTTAAGGGCAGGGGATGGATTCGGTCGAGGTCTGAGGTGGTGTACTGGTGTGTACATAGGTGCAGGTTGCAGAGCCTGGGAAAGGGTGTTGCGTCAGCAGTGGCAGGAGCGAAGCTGTGCAGCTAACAAATGCTGCTGTCACGGCTTGGACAGGTTTCAAAGACTTGACGGCTGGTTTTATGTCCCCTCGGAGTGAGAGATCGAATGCAGGCTGGCCGGGCTCCAGCTGCCTCCTGCCTTGCTGTGATTCACGGCATGGCTGGGAAGGAAGGACCTGAGTCAGACCAAGGGGATGGGAGGGACATGTGGGATGAGCCTGGTGGTCTGTCCGTGGCGGGGAGGTACCAGCAGCTGAGTGGAGGGCGTGTGGGGTTTGACCCCCGAGAGCCGTCATTCCCGAGCGCCAGCGTATCGCTGTTACCAAAGCACATGTGTGAGAGGGGAAAAAAGAGCTCAGCTGAGGGAGAAGACCTGCCAAGTGCTGAAAACTTGGGTTTGAGTTCATCTTTTCCTCACATTCATAATGGACTTGAGCAAACTTGATGTCAGAGGTTTCGGAGCTGGCCTGGGTTCCTGCAGGTTGCGCTCACGGAGCCGACGGCTCGGGTCGCTCAGGGGGATGCTGGGTGTTGCACACACGTTGCTTCAGCACTCATCTTCAGTCTTTAGTTAATGTAAGAAGGATATTAGAAGTGCACCTCAGCTGGGTTGGGGTTTTGTTTTGTATTTATTTTTGATGGGAAAGCTATCTGAAGTTCCTCAGCACTTCACAGAGACACAGCTGTAATAACCTGTGGCTTGAAAATTGTGTGTTTGCCATTTTTATTGGTAAACAGTGTGCAGGTTTGTGAGGTGTGCAGACTACTTCTCAGCCTCACATCCTCCTGATCTTCTTGGATAGAGCTGATGAAGATCCACAGTCATTTAGCCTTTGATGTGCAGGAGACCAGGCTGGATTATGTGATGATATCTTCAGGAAGCAAGGCCTGAAGGAATCTCCTTATCCTCATTTACCCAGGTAGTTAAAACCGTGCCTGCAAGTACATGGCAGAGTGCCTGCTGCTGCTCCCTGCCCGGTAGGGAAACGATGCAGGGGTGAGGAACAGAGTTTGTAAATTAGAGACTTGGTTTGTAAATTAGTTCTCTCTTTGTCTGACTTGTGAAGCCGGTGCCTCTGCCTCGTGGCTGGGCAGAAGAGCATCATTCAAGGGAGGCAGCCTGGGGGATGAGATGAAGCTCTCTGGGTGCAGTTTCTTGGCAGCCTCTCCACGCTGGGGATTTGGACTTGCTCAGCTGCAAGATCAAGGAATATTGCTAAATATTCTCGGACTTCAGTCTCTGAAAGGTCTGGCTGAAGTACTGGCCTCTTGGTGGTTGTGTTAGGAGGGACACTTTGCCTTTGAATCCAGTACTGTGACATTTCTGCTCTGCTTACGGGGAGAGGACAGGAAAAGAAGGAAAAGTCTTGACTGACAAAGGCTTTCCCGTTGTCTGGAGGGCCACACAGGGGTGGCTGCAGGACAGCAGAGCTGGCCCAGGGCATCTCTAGGATGAGTGTGTTTTGAGGTGGTTCAGGGGCATTTCTCTCTGGGGCAGAGCCCTCCAGACTGCTGCTGGAGTGGCCGTGGTGTGTTCCCTTGGTGGGTTGGATCCCACCAGCACATCAGGTGGGCTCAGTTTGGCACTGTCCTGGGTGGCCACGGGCTGTGAGAGGGGTGACAGGGGCTCCTAGAGCAGTGTCACAATGAAGGACAACACCTGCCTGTAGTTTAAACTCTTTCTTTTCCCTCTTCGTGTTGTCTCTTCTACAGACCTTTGAAGGCCTTCTTAATTAAGCCTTTCCCAACTGGGATTTTGCTTTTGAAAGAAAAATTGCTTTGCATTTGGGGTTTTGATTTTGAAAGAAAAATAAGGAACAGCTTTCTCATTTAATGTCTATGCTGTCTCTTTTTAACTCGATATTTACCATATTGAATTTTCTCTCAAACTTTTGCTCATGTTTTCTTGAATACTACCCCATTTTCCTCTACAGAGAAATTATATTGCTGCTTTCTGTATTGTTACTGCTAGCCCAGGAGCTTCTACATGATGAGCAATCAGATTTTCTGAGTAGTTGAATCTACTGATCTTGTCTGTATGGCAGAATTAAAATCTATTATTTTGTGATGATTTTTCCTCTTAAAGCTCTTCTTGGCTCTGTACTGGAGTTGTTCTCTTCTATCTTTACACTTCAGTAATGAGCTGTTGATTTCTGGAAGAAGTCATTTTTCTTCCCTTTTGCTTCTGGGAAGGTGCCTGGGAAGGGGCGTTCCTGGTTTCCATCACAGTCTGGTTTTACCAAGGGAGCACAGGAGCACAGGTAACTCACTCACTCTTCCACCACACGTAGGGGTGGTTTTCCCATGGGACTCTTCAGTTCACTCTCTGCAGATGCAGGCTCATGGCACATCTCTCTTCTTCTTTCCCTTCTTTTTGCATTCCTAGTTTTTCCTCCCTGGTGCCAGCTGAGGTGTGGCTGTTGGGCATGTGCCTGTTCCCTGGTTGCCTTTTAGAAAGCTGCTGACTGGTCCATCCTTAAAATGCTCGCCTTGCAGAGGATGTTCTGCTGTTGTAAGAGCAGTGATTGAAGTATTCTCAGTGCAGAAGTCTGTGAGATCACCAAGGCATGCCTGCACTGGACACTTAACCTGTAGATTGACTGTAGCAGGATTTAGTTGGGAAGGTGAGCCAGGTGATGCTTCACCCACCACAACAGGGCTGACCCTAGGGGCACATGGCACAGGCAGGGTTTAGTGTGTGCAGACCATGTTGTCGTCTTATAGAGGGGGGAAAACGTGCAGCTGGATGAAATACAGACCCCACCAGGGACAGACTAAACCCTTGCAGTTGTGGGGCTCTCTGGTGAGGTATCTCGGAGGGAATGCCTTGCCCTTTTGGAGGGGAGGTGTGGAGGAGGCTGCAGGCAGACCTGGTCACGGGAGGTGGGTTTGTTCAATAGCTTAGTCCTCTTTTCTCTCCGAGGGACTTGACACCTGGCCTGGGCACGGAGAAGTCAAAAGAAATCTTACCTGAGACGCTGTCTTTGTTCCCTGTGCCCGGGGAGCCTGACGGAGCCCTCACCTGTTGGAGAGCAGCCCCGTGTTGCTGGGGTTGGGAGCCAGCGCTGTCACCCCTGAGGCTCTTGGAGCAGGTCCCAGCCTCCGTCTGTTCCAGTCTCCTCTCGCTCTGCCATGCACCTTCCCTTGCCTAGAGCTACGACAGGGAGCCAAGAATTAATTGTTTTGTGTTTCCTTTTTTCCCCCTTGTTGCGTTGTGGTCTGATCGGTATCTGGGCTCATTGGGCACTGGAAGCATTTGCTTCCCCTCTGCAGAGACTGATGCTGGAGAGCAAATGATTGAACCTGAAGCGAGGGGTGGGCTGAGCCAGGGATGCTCTGTTCTTGCACTTGCTCAGCGTCCCGTGGTGTGGCAGTTGGCAGCAGTGGGGTCACAATCCCAGCATGGTGGGGGTTGGAAGGGCCCTCTGGAGATCATCTGGTGGCACCCCCCTGCCCCAGCAGGGTCATCCAGAGCAGGGGGCTCTGCTGTATTCAAAACAATCCCGAAGACCTGATGTCTCTGTCCATTACCACAGGCTACAAACTGTAGATGATATCCTACCTTTGTGGGTTGAATAAACTTTCCCAGGAAGGAGGTGTAAACAAAGCTTAAATAAAGTTAATTTCACTTCCACCAGTGAATTTTATGGAGGTGAAATTTAACTCGAGGGCTGTGAGGGGAGAAGAGAAAGTTTCTGTAAAGAAGGGGAGCAGGAGAAACTGAGTGATTTAAGGTATTACAGATTTGAGTGGAAATGCTGATATATCAGTATTATTTCAAGCCTTGTCATTCAGCAGGTTATAAACCCTGATTGAACTGGGAGGGGATGACAGTTGTGTTTTTCATTGGTGTTGACTGAAAGTTCTGGAGCTTCGTGTCTTGTTTCTAATTAGAGCCTTGAATCTGTTGATGCTGGTGGTAGTGGCCCGTGGGACAGCCCTTTCCTGCAGCCCTGGTGACATTTCACCTCTCTGTCCTTTGGCTTTCTTGAAAATGGCCAAGGCTGCCTCTTGGGGCTTTTTTGTGGATCTTTCTCATTGCTGGTTTTTCAGAGAACCACTTGATCAAGAGACCATGTTTCTAGTAATTATGCTTCTTTAGGACCTATTTTCTTATGCATTTAATGGGGCTCTGGCTTTTCAGCTTGTACTTGGCCTGAACTCTTGAGCAGATTAAATTATGTCAGAGGCCTTCCACAACTGAGATAGGCATTAAGATCTTTGATTTTTCTCAGGGCAATTATTGTGACCAGGTGAGGAAGAGGAGGCCGTTCAGTGTGTGATGCAGGGCACAAGCATTAAGAACCCTTCATTAGTAATGCTGAACTCCAGTATTTCAAGTTCCTGACTTCAGTAGCCCACTCCTCACACAGCAAGAATCCCAGGGTGACCTGCAGGCTTTGAGCAGTGCCTGAAGATACCCCTTCAAGGGAGCTCCTTGTAACCAGGTGGCCTTTTAGCTCTGCTGAGAAACTCATTTCTGAAGATGAGAAAAAAAAATTCCCTTAGTGCACCTTCTAATTGTTCATTTAGGAGCAGAACTTTCCTCCAGCTGGGAGGGCTTAAGGCTGCAGTAAAGTGCTAATTAAAAGTAATAGTGATAATGAAAACAGATGTTTTGAAGTAAAGCAACTGGTATTGGGGCACCAATCTGCTGTCCTTAGCTTCTCTGCAGGAGCAGAGTGAGCTGCTGTCCTTCTTCAGAGCTTGTTTCCAGGTGGGCTGGGGAAGGACTGGGATGTCGGGGTGGTTTTGGTGGAGTGCAGAGCACAGAGCGGCCTCGGTTGGCCAGAGCCACCACCTCTGGATGTGTGCTGCTGAGTGTGGGGTGGTGGGTACATGGAGCTGGAGCTGACTGGGTGCACTGGGGCTGGGACCACCTGCTGTGGCAGGCAGGCTGCTGCTGGAGCCTTTGGGTGCTGTTACAGAACAAATGATAAAGTAACCCTGAGAGCCAGGAGGTGGGAGCACTGCTGGACTCGCGGCAGTCAGCCAGGCACAGCCCAGTGTGTCCCAGTGGCTTCCAGGAGCTTGACTCAGTCACTGCTGCAGTCATCCGGTGTTGATGCGTTTTGGGGTGAGAGGGAACGGGGGGAGAAAGCTAGAAGAGGGTAGGGTAGATCAGGCAGAAGGGAAAAGTGCTTTAATCTGAGGGTGACAGATCACTGGAATGGGTTGCCCAGAGAGTTGGTGGAGGCTCCATCCCTGGAGACATCCCAGGCCAGGCTTGAGGAGGCTCTGAGCAGCCTGAGCTAGTTAGAGATGTCCCTGCTGAGTGCAGGGGGGGTTGGACCAGGTGACCTTTGGAGGTCCCTTCCCACCCAATACATTCTAAGATTCTGTGAAGAAGAAATCCCATCTCTTGGAGCTGTTTTACCCTTTTTCTCAGCTGTAGTTTATTAGACACTTGGAGGGTTCAGTTATGTAACTGAAATGGGTTTGAGTCTCCTTTTCCCTTTCCCCTTCCTTTTTTTTGGTACGAGCAGAGCCCTAGGCACATATGTTACAGTCCCCAGTGATTTCTGCTGGGGACTTTGTTTTTGGGGTCCACCACGGTCAGCAGTTGCCGTTCCTGTTATGCAGCAATTACCATGCCTGGCACTAAAGCTGTGTACGTGGGGAGCCTGGAGTTACTCAGCTAAGGTTAGTCTCTGGCTTAAGAGGCTTTCTGCGGTAGCTTTCTGAGCACAGAGGTATTAACAACACAGAAGACAGAGAAGACCACTTGAAATTTCATCGACCCTTTTTGGCTGCTGTGTTAAGAGTTTTTTTTGTTTTGTGTTTAAACGATTGATCTGTCTCTGCCATTGCCTGGGCTTGCTGGCTGTGAGTGGTGACCTTTCCAGGCCTTGGTGGGAAAGTGTGGGTGTCTGAAGGATGGGCTGGCTGTTTAGTAGTCATCTTCAGGACTGTTATTTGACTTGTCCTCTTGTGCAGTAGAAGCAGCACTGCTAGGTTAGTGTGTTCTGTGGAGCTTTGCATAGGTGACTGGAGGATTTACTGCCCCGTGTTTGTTACTGGTGCCCTACTGACTTCTTAACCTGTTCAGGTGCTCTCTCTGCTGTTGAAATGTCCTGTTTTCTCCAAGTGTATAGAGGAGTAGAACAAAATAGTTGAAGACTGAATATTGTTCTGGAACGGGAGGGGGAAAGAGCAGCCCCAGCCCTCTAAAACCTCTGTGATGATTCTCGTGAGGCTCTTGACCCCATTACCACTGTTTGGTCTGAGAGGGGACAAATTACAGAAGCTCATGTCCAGCCTCTAAGGCAGTGGCTGTGTGGTGTGATGTGTTGCCTTGTGTGAGTGCTGTTTTGATCATGTCCATCATTAACCTTTTACTGCTCTGCCATGAGCTGGATTGGTAACATGCCATCCTCACCAGTCTCCTGTGACACAGATGTGCACAGGAAAGACCAGCCTAGAAAGAAGAGGTTGATGCAGCAACAGAAGGGTGAAGGGGTTGTGAGGATGCATAACATTTTGTCTTTCACCCCAGAGAACCCAGGTGGCAATCCATTGTTGATGTACGTGGCTCGCTGAGGTGGTGGGGGGCAAGGGGAGGGAACAGGGAGGTCATTCCCTTGCAGTGAGAGAAAGCTGGAAGAGGAGGAGGAAGGAGCTACAGCATTAGCCAGAAGTACTGCCTGTGGTCCGATCCAGGTTGAGGCCAGCCCATAGGAAGACTGCTCTGACTGGTGTATTTTGCAAGTGTTGACTGTGGTTTCGTAGAGAAGAGGACCCGGGTTGTGTGAGAGCAGCCAGCCAAAGCAGTGGAGGTTGCACCGAGCACTGCCCCGTAGTAGCATCTGGTTCTTCGGGTTAATGCTGAGATGAAGCTGTCAGAGCCTTGTCCATAATGGGACCCATACTCCATAATTACTTGCCCGTAGAGCTGCTGACAGAACCCTGGAGCTTCAGCCCTTGTTAAACTCATTTTCAGCTGTCATTTGGCAGTGGTGGCAACGTGGAACCCAGTTACGTTACGGTTTTGATTCCGGCTCCCGCTGATGGAGGAGTAATAGATGCTTTTGCCAGGGTAGATATCTGAATCTGGCAGCTTGCGTTTGCTTATCTTCTGAAGGCCAGTTGATGCCTGTTACTGTGTTTAATTCAAGAGAAACGTTTTGGCATTTGGAGCAGGTTCAGAATGGGAAGGCTGTCTGGCTTTGTGCTGGCAGATCAGCTGCTCATCCTGCGGGCGCAGGGGCGGACGACAAGCTGCTGCGTGTCACCTGTTCCGCGGTGCGTGCCCGCTGGTGCGCAGAGCTGCAGCGCCCGGCCCCTGCGTGCCTGCTCTTCAGTCTCCTGAACAAGAATTCTTAACGAGCTGCACTGTAATTTACATCCTGAAGGGAAAAGACTGTTCAGCTGCCCTAAAGTGGAGAGAACCGTAGAAAGCCTGGAGTAGGGAAAAAAACCTGAGGAATATGTTTTGCAGCGGGAAGTTGTGATTTTCATCTGATCAAAAGGAGGATCCAGAACTGAAGTTACAAGTTTCAGTGTTGGAGATGTTGCTTCCCTGGAAGGGGATGCTCCAGTGAAAGGCGAGCACAGGAGGGGTGTAAGAGTGAGGCCATGATATGAGGTGTATGTGTGATAAATAGTTCAGGGACTGTGTCTGGTAATGTGACCTTCTCCATCAGGCAGTAGCTTGGAGGTGAAGGTGGCTGGGGGTTACTGCTCTGGTGGAGCAGAGTGTGGGGGGGGTCTCACCCAGGTTCAGAAAGGCTTCACACACAGGGTTGTGCTCTGGCAGTTCTTATTTTTGTAAAAAGCTCAAGACAGCACTAGGAGCATCTTGCAAGCACCCTGCAATTATCATAATAAACAGTTTTATCATCTGCTCAGCAATCAATAATGTGGCTTATGCTGCTTTAGTATCTCACTGGTATTGATTACCTTAACAACTGTGCTGCGGTGAGCTTCTCTTAACCCCTGCTCTGCTGAAGGGGCTTGTCTGTCCTGCTGTTGGAGGTGGAGGACCCGGCTTCCCACCTAGGAATGCACAGGAATTAAGAGCAGGTCAGGTCACACCCAGCTCTTAGGGGTTCGACCTGCCCTCTCTGTTAACCTCAGGGAGGCCCAGTGGTCAGATTTGGATGCAAGAGTGTGGAATTGAGCACATCTTCTGTGTAAGGGGCATTTTTAAAGGGAAGGATCGAATTGTGACCCTTGGTTTGGGCTCAGATGAGTTTGTAATGGTGTTGCTCTTTGTCAGGAGGGGTTTGCTCCAAGCTGTGTGTGCCCCAAGCCCCTGGCCTGTAGAGAAGGAGGGGGCCTGCTCCCCCTGCAGCCAAGTTTACTAGGAACCTGGCCTCCAAATGGGACTGGAATGGGAGCATGCCCTGGTCATCCCCTCAGCTTCTTCTGTCTCTGCTGGGACCACCCAAGAGCTGGCTGATGCCCTGGCCTGCTGGCACCTCTTGCACTGCATGGCCTGTGAGAACAAAGCTGTGGCATCGGGCATGTGCTGTGGATCTCCCCTGGCTCCCAGCAGCCTGCCAGGCTGAGCCAGGGGAGCAAACGCTGCTGCTTCTACCAAAGACTTTGTCTCAGCTAAGTGAACCCTTGGGGCTGTTCTGACAGCATTGCCTCTGCTTCCGGCAGAGCAGCCAGCGATTAAGAATATCAGGTTAGTAGCTTGCTCCATTTTGGGAGGAAGGAAGATGTCTTGCTGTGTCAGCATCCAGATGGGACTTCAAGGAAGATGGGACTTTCTGGGATTTGGGTGTACCTAGATAGTTGGATCTTATGGCCCAGTATTCCTCCTAATGGAATTTCCCATCATTTACTGCCCTGCTGATTTCTGATCAATGAAAATAAAATTGCATTGCCTCCTGAGAGGCTCCATGTATGGCTACAGCCTCCAGCTGTGTCAGTTCCGGTAAGATAATCTCATCAGGCGTGCAAGAGGGTAATAGGAAATAAAAATAAAACCCACAATTAGCAAGAGGCCAAGCAGCAGAGTAACACTTTCGGTTCTGGAGATCTGGAGAAGCAGCCTCCTTCCCTGTCTCCAAAGGTGCTATATCCCTCGCAGGTGCCACCGCGCAGCCCCCACCCAGCTCAGGAGCCTGTGCGAGTCCACTGGGCACAGGTTTTGAAACCTGTATTTATCTGACTGTGTGTCAGCTCTCCCTTGCGAGGTGGTTAAACTTTCACAAGAGTTGTGTTTGTTCTGAAGTGTATCAGGGATGTAGTGGCTGATAGAGCGGCTGCACGCTGTGGACAAGGAGAGCATGAACTTGAGACTTTGAGCCATCGAGCAGTGTGTGGTTATTGACTCCTGTTGGTTGTTGTAATCAGGTGGGTTTATTTTGACCAGATAAAGAAAATGCTCCCACTGTACATCGAGTCAGAGCAGGGCACTGTTTTGGTAGCAGATGAGTGTGTAGATGCTCTGTGCAGGAGCATGGGATGACCTGGATCTGCTGAAAGTTTGCCTAAAAGTCACTCCAAGTGGGAGTGTTTCCCAGCCATATGAACAGGGTTTTTTTACCTGTTTTAGGGTTCAGGTTCTATTCCAGAGATACAGCTGTGACCAGTAAAATACACTCTATACAAAAACATGAATAGCTGACCTGAACACACATCTTGGTGACCTTTGCAGTGGGGCTTTGCAACACCAGTGTGTAACTGGGAAGGGAGTATCAGACGGCTGCCTAGTCTGTTGTAGCAGCAAGCAGAAGGGTTCCTGAATGACCTAATGCTGCTCAGCCCGCTCACCCTGTCCAAAGCGTCGGCTTTCCCAAGGGCTGGGAAGGAGCAGCGGAGCCCAGGACCAGGCAGCGTGTCTGTTTCCTAACAAGGACTGGATCTGAGCCCTGGCAGAGGACATCTGCATGACTTATGAATCTGACTGTTACCCTGTGCTTGGCCCTTGACACTTGTCTGGAGCGCACATGTTGTTTGGGTAAATCAGTAGAAGGAAAAAGCGTTGGCAGGACTCCTTCCCTAGGCATGTGCATCTGCACGTGAAGAGCGTCGCTCGGAGAGCGCGGTTGAGCAAAGGAGCGTTGGCTCCTCAGGCTGGGCCTTTGGGGTTGGCCATGTCCGCTCCTGACGTCGTGCGGTGGGGTTGGCGGGGAGGCCGCGTCACGGGGCTGGCTGGTGGAGGAGGTCGTGTGGCAGGGCTGGTGTGGGGCTGGCTGGTGGAGGAGGTCGTGTGGCAGGGCTGGTGTGGGGCTGGCTGGTGGAGGAGGCCTTGCAGCAGGGCTGGTGTGGGGCTGGCTGGTGGAGGAGGCCTTGCAGCAGGGCTGGCTGGTGGAGGAGGCCATGGGACTGGTGGAGGAGGCCGCACAGCGGGGCTGGCTGGTGCAGGAGGCCGCACGGTAGGGGAGGAGGCCGTGGGGCTGGCTGGTGGAGGAGACCGTGTGGTGGGGCTGGTGCAGGGCTGGCTGGCAGAGGAGGCTGTGGGGCTTGCTGGCAGAGGAGGCCTTGTGGTGGGGCTGGCTGGCAGAGGCCTTGTGGTGGGGCTGGCTGGCAGAGGCCGCACGGCAGTGGTTTGGCAGAGCTGGGTCTCAGAGTAGCAGTGCAAACACCTCGGTGTTTCTGGCTGGGTGGGGTCACTCAGTGCATGGAGTGACTGGAAGACGGGAGGTGATGAGCCATCAGCACAGCCACAGAAGCCAGCTGGAATCTCTCACTGTCAGGAGTCACTGCTGTGGTTTGCATCCCGCGGTCTCGCTATGAATGCTGCACTTTCTCCTTGGATTCAGGAGCCGTGCTCTGGCGATGTAAATACCTTCTTGGATGTGTGTATATGTGACTTTATGGTGTTTGAAACTTGGAGCAATCCAGGGCTTCTCTCTTAACAAGCATCTCTGTGCGTTAGATGGGTGTAAGTGTTGCCTAGTGCAAGGTCTTATGGATCTAACTGCCCCTTGTAGTAGGGATCAGGTGGCCCAAGCAGAGCTGGGGCAGCTCGTACTGGTACAAGCTGCTGGAGGGGCTGCCAGGGTGAAAACAGAAGAGGGTGAAGGGGCCAACCTCAGAAAGGGGAAGAGTACAGCCCTCTTCCTGGGGTCCTAAGGTTCAGGGGTAGGTACGATGGAGTCTGTGAGATGCAGTGAGGCAGTTTGTCCTCAACAGCTCTTTGGTTAGTTTTGGAGTTAGGTCAACAACAGCGCACTGGAAATGTGAACCAGATGCAAGCATAGTTACTTATGCAGCAGCACAGGCTGGAAACGGCATTTGACAAGAAATGCTGGGTTTTTAGAGGAAAGGGGTGAATTGCGCAACTGCAGGATTGTGGAATGTGTGATGTTTTGAAACAAACCAATGTGGAAACAAAATCCAAAACTTCTGCAGTGCCTCCTCAGGAGGAGAGGTTTGTGCAGGACCTGGGAACAAGCTCTCTGTCCTGGGAGCCCGTAAATGCCGTGCCCCTTGTGGGCTCAGCACGTGCTTCACTCTGCTGCCTAGAGAGAGATGCAACTTGAGCGAGTTTACCTCTGCTACAGAACAAATCCAGTGCAAAGAGCCTCTCTGGGGGAATAAACACTCTTCTCCCTGGCTGCAGCTCGGAGCCCTCTGGCACTCCTCTGGGCTGCTCTGCTCTCAATGGCAGTGGGCTGATGATTATATAAATATTTTCATGTGTAGTACAGTAGCTGGCTCAAAGGGATCAGCAAACTTGGAATAATAGTTCATAACAAAATGTTTTCTGAAAGGCTGCCTGAATCTTGTGTCACTCTCACTGGCTCGATTTTAGCTGGCGTGAAGGACGGAGGAAAAAATGTGGATAATGTGGAAGGTTCACCTTTTCAAGGAGACCCTTTCTCTGAGTTTCATGCCAAGTGCTTGAGCTCTACAGCTTTCAGCCCTGTTTTGTTCAGCGTTTCCTTTGCTTCCTGCTGCTTGAAAAGCTGTTTATGCTAATGACCCTGTGAAGATCTGAGGAACTGGCTGTGCCTGTGCATGTGAGCCGGTGTGTACGAGCGCACTCGCATTTTCTGAGCCGCTAATGAGCGTGCGCAGTGCGCCGCTTGTTTGTGTTGTCACCGTGCCAGTTCTGGAGCGCAGCCGGCTGCCAAAGGCAAGCCCTCCATGTGGTTGTCTTCCTGCTGGGAGAAGACTGTCCTGTCCTTTTGAGGTGCGTGATGGATCTTTCCTTTCTGCAGACCACTGTGTGCTGCCTCATACTCTGCTGGGGCCTCGTGCCCTTTAAGACCTATTGGCTAGAATCCCTCAGGAGGGAAGACACACAGTGTTCACAGCAGCTTCCCCAAAAGCACGTGAATTCACCAAAAGGGTTGTCCGGGCCTGGCCCAGGCTGCCCAGGGCAGTGGTGGAGTCCCCATCCCTGGAGGGATTTCAAAGCTGTGTAGGTGTGATGCTGAGGGATGTGATTTAGTGGTGACCTGGCAGTGCTGAACTCAATGATCTTAAAGGTCTTTTCTTAATGAGTCTATGATCCTATGAGTTCTTGGCTTTGCCAGGGTAGCAAACTGGTTCACGAGGACATGGGGCCTCTGGACTCTTCTCAACAGGTCTTGAGACACGAGTTGGTGTCGGTTGGGTCTTTCTTCCACCAGCAGCAGGTCTGACTTGGTCATTCCACTGTGGTGCAATGGTGTTGGACATGGCCGTGTATCCACCTGGAAACAGGAGTCTGTCAGTGAGCAGCGTCTGCAGAGGAATTCTAAGAGAAGTCAAGTCAGAGCTTGGGCTTTTGGTTGTTAAAGCCTAACCACAGGAGAGGAAGAAGGCCAAATTTGGAGCTTGTTCAGGATTTGGCAAGACCGATATCTCGTTATGACTACTCAGCAAACCACATTTGGTGGTGAGGCAACTCCACTGTGATCAGGTGTGTGCCAAAACACAACTTGGTCGTGCTTGGAAAGGTGCAAGATGTGACTTGCTATGTGAAAGAAGAAAATTAGTTTGTAATTTCTTCTTGAAAATGTTGGACTTGGCAAATAATTATCAGTGTTTTCAGGGTGGATTTTTTTGTTTGGGTTTTTTTTGTTTTGGTGGGTGTTTTTTTTTTTAATTGGCTAAATAAACCCCCAACTTGAAATCATTCTTCAAGCTGTGCATTCACATGCATTATTATGCTTAGATCTTGGCTCATAAATGCCATTTTCTCCTAATGTTTCAAGTCCTGTTGCAGAATCCTCAGCGCTTCCCTTAGGCTGGCAGGTATTCGTACTACCTTTTGGCACCTTCATGAATCAGAGTGAATTGGAATCTGTAACTCCAACTCAAAAGATAAAAGTATTTTATGAAACTGGGAAATGAAACTATCTCTGTGTTGCTACCAAGCTTGAATATCCAACCCTCATTGCTTAGGAAATTTTAAATGATCTTTCTATTCTAGGAAATGATTTTCCACATATTTTTGTGGTAGCAGCTGCTGTATAAATCTCAGAAAGTGACAGCATGTTCATACAACCTTATTTTACCCTCTTATGTGACCACTCTGCTTACTGAGGCAGTGTGTGATCATGTAATTAAAGACAGTATCATAATGCATATGCATAAAGGAGCAAAATTAAAGTTGCTTTGGCAACACACATTCTGTTCTTCCCTAGTTTTTGAGTTCTCAATCCTAGGTAATGATTTTTCTTGTGTCTTTCCATATGCAGTTTCCCAAGTGCTGCAGCAGGGCTTTGTAGTGCCAGGTGCAGGGAAGCGGCACGGAAAGCCCCCGTGCTCTGGCCCCACGGTGTCACCCCTCCAGAGGGATGTGGTGATGGCCTTGCTTCCCCTTCCCAGACTCCCTGCTCTGGGGAGCCTTGAGCAGACCTGGGCGGAGGAATCATGAGGTTTCCTTGGCTGATCAGACACCTTTGGTGCGTCCATCCCTAGTATTTAGACTAGAGTAAGTGCTGTCAAGTGCTGTTCCTGAGACCAGGAGCTTCTTGGCCGACTGAAGGCGTACACTTGCCAGGCTTCGTCCTTCCCAGGGCTTTGCAAAAGGCCAGGCAGAGCGTGGCAGGAGGGCTGTGCACAGAACATCACCTTCAGTCCTTCAGCTGTCTTTGTCCTCTTGCCTCCGTCCCTTCCCACTGCTCGGAGCCCCGGTGCTGGAGCTAATCTCGGGTAGTCCCTCAGACAGTATTTATGGTATTGATTTACGGAGCGGCTGTTGGCACAAGGGTAGGTGTGTGTGTTTACCAAGAGTGGAGGCCGTTGCATGGTGTTCTCCAGCAGGAACCCTTCACATCCAGTTGCTGTGTGCGAGGGCCCGTGTGAGGAGCTTTCCTGGAGCCACGGCAAAGCGCTTGGCGCTGGCTGGGGCTGGAGCCTCTGCTGGGATGCTGGAGGGAGCAGAGCTGAGCTCCCCGTGCACGCAGGGCTGGGGGGGCCGCTGCGCTGCGTGTCGCCGAGGGCAATGGCTGCGGATGTAACGCATCTGCTTCTATCTTTTCCCTGTCCTCAGCACCCTTTTTTTTTTCACTGTGCCATGTGGGTCATTAGCTGAGGGAACAGTTTCTCACTGTCTCTTTCTCCTTTTGTTTTCCTCCTTCCTCATTGCTTCCAGTCTTGGTTTACTGCCAAACAGCCTCTTGTGAAAGGGCCGCCTAATTAACCCTGTGCTAATTAACAATTTAAAATTACACAGCACGGCTGTTCATATTTAATTCTCGGGAAGCCTGGGCAACAGCAGGAACCCCCTCCTCCCTCCCGCTCCCGTCCCTGCTGCCCGTGCCGCTGTGCCTGTCCTTGGGGAGGAAGCAGCCTGGTGCCGGGGGCCGCCCCAGGAGCCCCCAGCTTGCCGGGGGAGACAAGGGTGTTGCTTTGGCACCAGCCGCTGCTGGGCGGCCGAAGCTCCGCTGGAAGATGGCACGTCTGTGCGGATGGGGCCGGGGGCTGCGAGGAGGTGACGGGGGGAGACGTGGGCATTGACTGGTGTTCTGGACAGAGCGTGGCCGCGAACCACCAGCCGTGGTTAGTAGAAGCTCTCGGTGACAGCGTGGGGCACGTGGCACAGCACCTTCATTTGCACCGTGCCATCCAGACGTAGCTCAGCTCTGGACTGCCAAGGCTGCTGTTCCTGCCCTGCCGTGTCCACGCTCCTCCAGCCGGGGCCCAGATTCGCTTGGAGGGGGCTGCAAGACACGGCGATGATGCAGGGAAGGTGCAGGGGCTTGGGTGGGCCACGTGCTGGGGGCACGCGAGCATGGCGGTGGGAGCAGCAGGAGCTCTGGGGTCACCATGAGCTGCGTGGGGTGGTGGTGGGATGTGAGCTGGAGAAGGGACCGGGGAGAGCCCTTCCCCACTGCCAGGGCTGTGGGAGCGCAGGGAGTCTCCGGCGCTCCGGCTGTTCTCTCTGTAACTGGAGTTCATTGATTTTACGGGAAACCATGTTTACAGACAGAGTGCTGATCGACCTGACGAGTTGACTTCTGCCTCCTTAAGTAAGAACTACCTTTTCTTATTGACTGGCTGATAAACAGAGCAAAGAGGGCCGGGGGGTGGGGGGAGGACAGAGGTGTGGAGCGCGTCTGTCCTTGTGAGCTCTCCTTGTCCCATGGGGGTCGCTTAGGGGTGGTCTGGGATGGAGGAGGATGCAGGGCCTGTGATGGGGACTAATAACTACCTTGTACTCCTGCTTAGTCTGGTTTGCTTTAACAAGGAAATTGCTTCTCTCGGTTTAAAGGGGCGATATCTTCAGTTCCTGTGTGAATAGAAATAAGTGTTTCTGTCCCTCTTATTCCCTCAGCATCGTTCTTCAGGAATAGCTCCAGTCATGAACTGCACGGGCAAGAAAAGCTTGGGTTTGTGTAGGGGCTTGGCCAGTGCCCAGGGGCTCTGGCTGGACATGCATTGGCTGTGGGTGCCCCACCTGCCCTGGAAGTGCTCCTCCTTGCCGAGGAAGTTAACTGGGAGTGAGTGGGAGGAGAAATGTTAAAGCAACCCAAGGCAGAAAAGCCCACCAATTAATTGGTAAGCGCTTGCAGGTTAGACTGGCCCAGCCTGGCTGGGAGAAGAGATTGGCTTTCTTGTCAATAAACAAGTCCCCAGTGCAGCATCAAAGCCGCAGTCCTTTATCAATCGCGGCCTCC
Source organism: Ceyx melanurus (assembly GCA_024611195.1). Lineage (NCBI taxonomy): Eukaryota > Metazoa > Chordata > Aves > Coraciiformes > Alcedinidae > Ceyx > Ceyx melanurus. The sequence goes on along the minus strand of JANHGL010012414.1, from coordinate 2,947 downwards.
TCTTCCCGCATGTTCCTGTAACTTACCAAGCATTTATTACATTGATTTTACAATCAGGCTGTTAACCCTCCCGCCCTGTCGGCCCTGCTAACCCTCTTGGCCTAAGTGTCAGTCAGGCATCTTCCTGCCAATCAAGCCTTCTTGATAGCAGAGATGCTCAGGTTGGTGTGTTTCCTGGGGAGCTGTGCTGGCAAGTGGGATGCTTTCTGTCTAAAAGTGTTTGTAGGGTGCTTGAAGTCTGTGTAGATATTCCCAGAACTTTTCTTGGCAGAAGTACAAGGCTGAAGGAGTTTCTGTTTTGCTCAGGTTTGGTTTTTTTTCAGCCAACATGAGTTTGTTTTGGTTTAATTAGGATTGCAGTTGTGAATGTGAAAGGTAGTGAGAGGGAGGAAGCTCGTTGTGTTGTGGGAAGGTGAATCTGGAGCCCCAATACAGAAGGACCTGGGGTCAATTTGTAGAAAGCACAGAGCCGGGGACCACTGTTCTGTGGGAGAGCACTGGTGTGAGTCAGAGCCACCACAGCGCAGCGCTGAAGCCTCTTTTCAGCCGAGGTGAGCAGAACCAGCTGGTGAAGAGGACCGAGCCTTTTGGCAGCAGGTTATGGAGCTCTTCCTTCTTCCTCCGCTCGCTGCACCGGGTTATTTTTATTGCAGGTCAAGTCACTATTTATTCCCAGTGCTGCAAGCCCAGACAGCTGTGTATGGTGTAGAATCCAAGGCAGGTGAGGACGGGAAATGCTGCGAGGTAATCCTGTGTGGGGACACTTTGGATCATTGCACCATTGAGCCTGTGCATCCTTCCCAGCCTCCTTGATGCACTCGAGCTGTTGTTTCGGATCTTCATGGGTGTTTGTAAATACTTCAGCAGAAGTTAACTAGGACAGTAGTATTAGAGTAAACCCCACTGAGTCTGGTTAAGAGTAACAGCACATGGTCAGATCATTTTATCCCCACCTCCCAAACCTGTACTCTGACTATCAGCAGAAACTGTTCAGTTTTGGAACAGTCTGATTTGCAAAGTGACACTTGTGTCCAGCAGGTAGGAGAGAAAATAACTGTGGAAGAATTCTTGTGTGCCATTGAGGATGATGGATCTAGAGCACAAGTCTTCTGTTGTCTCTTGGCTCACAGACTGTAGAGCTGTGGTGGTGGAGGTGGCCTCTGCCTGGCAGTTTTTCCTCACCTGCTTTCTGTGGACGCTTTGTCTCTGTAAACCCGAGGAAATCTGTGGAGCACAGGTTAAAAACTCCCTTTTGCAGATGAGGCAATAGCGCTTTAATTTCTGCTGATGCCTCCTTCCACTGGCTTGCGCAGGAGCTCTGTAGGAAGCAGACTACAGACAGGCTTCTTTGCAGGCAGCCTTCTTGGAAGGGTTGCAGCTGAACGGGCCATCTCCTGCTGATTTGTGGTCTGCATTACAATGCTCCTGCTCCTAGGCAGTGCTGCCTAATCTCTTAGGTCTCTAACCTCGGCAGGGCTCATCCTGCCGAGCTAGCTCTGTTAGGATCGCGGCGTAAGGGACGCTGGTGGGATGCAGCAGACAGGGCAGAGCTGGTGGGTAGCCATGGGTGTCTGCCGTGCCCAGCAGGACAGGCTTGCTGGCCGCCTGGCAGCCAGCGAGAGTTCTCCAGGTCTTGTATTTGGTGGAATCGAAGTGGTGGGAAGGGTGTCACCCTACTTCTCCAGTTCCTGCGTCGGCCGTTTGCCTCTGGGGTGAGGGCAGTCCGCCCTGCGGGCTCTCTGCGAGCTTCCTGGAGCGTGGTGGGCTGACTGCTTCCCGGTCCCTAGGATGGACCCTTCTCAGATCTGGAATTTCCTGTTTGGTTTCTCTCCTGACGTCTCTCTCCGTTTAAACTCTGTCCAGAGCACAGCAATTAAATCTCCTGTGCATACCAAGTGCTGCTACTCCAAAATCTCTGTGAGTTGCTCCGGGTCTCGTGGTCTACCACAGAGGTGCATGTGTGGCAGCTCTGGTTCTGTGCTCCCTGAACTGCTCACAGAATGAAATCGCCTGAAAATAACAGCATCTGGCTTGGGGAGCCACAGAGTACCATTTCTATGATGCTCTAAAGCTCCAACGCTGTTGATTAACTGTTTCTGTCAAAAGCTTTTCAGTTACATTTCTATTTGGTTTTTGTTGTCTTCTGAAGATAGAAGGGTTTGAGGGTGACAGTGTGGGTCCTACAGTCTTACTGCCCACCTCCAGGAAAGGTTCTGGGGGGAGGCTTTCACCACCTTCCAGGTCCCTGTGATTTGCCTCTTGGGTTCCTGGTTCCCTTGTGTTCCAGTCACTCGTTTCTGGCAGTGCTTTGCCCGAAGCCAGGCCGCCTGTTCTGGAGCCCATCTTGGGGTGCCAGGTCTCAGAGCCTCCTGTCCTGAAGAGCAGGGTTGGTGGTGGTGTGGGGTCTTCCATGGGAACTGTCTCTCTGCCCTGACTCACCTGCCTTTCTCCTTCTCTCCCTGCCTGCAGGTCCGAGCCGTACCGGGTGCAATGAGCGCTCCGTGCCGGCCCTGCCATGGAAGGCTGTGACTCGCCCGTCATCCCCGGGAAGGACAATGGGTGCGGCATCCCTCAGCACCAGCAATGGACTGATCTCAACAGCGCCCACCTCCCCGACACGGCCGGCAGCATGGAGCAGCCCGCGGCGGAGAGCCGCGGCCCCCTGGACAGCCTGAGGGTCCCTTTCCCCGAGCACGTCCCCGAGAGCAGCGCCGCGGCCGGCCCCGGCGCCGAGCCCGCCGGCAAGGAGGTGAGCTGCGGCCAGTGCGCCGCCTCCTTCGCCGGCCTGCAGAGCTACATGGAGCACCGCTGCGCCGGCGCCCGCCCGCCCCCGCCGCTGAGGGGGGAGAGCGGGAGCGAGGGGGGCGCGGGGGGGGGGGGCACGCGGGGGAGGGGGGGGGGCAGTCGGGGGGGGAGGGCTAGGGGGGGGGGTCCCCTGGGCAGCTTT